>RSEF01000012.1:23384462-23416422 GCA_003993805.1 Himantopus leucocephalus | reverse complement strand
GTTGGACTAGATGACCTCCAGAGGTCCCTTCCAACCTCAACCACATTCTGTGTTTCTGTGATCAATGGAGATAAAACTGCTTTAGAAGAACTGCAGTGCATGAAGCTGGCTGTGACTATTTCCCTATTATTAGAGACGGACTCTTGTTATGGTCAGTGGTTATATCTCATTAATCTTGGTGACTCTATTATCTTAATAAAGCAGTTTATTTTTTGTCTCAAATGCCAAGTTGGAAGGTTCTTCCAATAGTGGCAGTTTACCAACATCAAAAGCAACCTACATATTCTCTTGGAAAGTGCTAAAACATGTCTGGGTGATTTTAACAGGATGCACAGCAGCTGGTACTAAGATAAAAGACTTAATATGCAGTTATGGTAATTGTTTGGGCATACCTGAAGGGGTTGCTTTGTGGGTAAGACCTTACCTTGCATTAAAATTATTCTCCATATTGTTCTTATATAAAATTTCCCAAAACCTGTTGTGCCTCAGAAGTCATCTGCCACCTATCCCTGTATCCTTGGTGTTTTCCTCCAGGCACCTGGCAGTGGGATTAGTGAAGAGCAAGCTGCCCAGGGTACCTTCACCTGTTGACCAGTTCTTGGGCACAGTTCAAGTCTTTGGGAGCTAGGAATTCTAGGAGACCACAAGAGCGTAGATATATAAAATGGATGAAAGGATGGGAATTCATTGGAGTAAAACACAGGCTGGATATCAGGCAAAGTCTACTGCCCAGGAGCTGTATGACAATATAGCACAGTCTCAGAAGTGAAAACCTGACTGCTGCTGGAGTGGCTGGCAAAGGGCAGGATGGAAGGGTGGCACAAACATGCCTCTGCCCATCCCATGAGCAAATGAGGCCCTAACATTTTGGGACTTCTCTTTAAACACAAGCCAGTGCCACTAGACATCAGGCCTACTATAGATCGAGCCCATGCAGCCCATGTTCAGCAGTATTGCAAGTTTTGCTACTGTATGAGCCTTTAATAATGCCAATCATAATGATTACCAGACTAATATACTGAGGCATTCTTCCCAAATTATAATGTGTTCTTACATTAACATAATGCAGTCATTTATGAGAGAGTGAGAGAAAAGGAGGGAGGGACTTAATTTCACGTCTGCTGGGGCAAACAATTACAAATTGCAGAAGGGCTGTGCAAGTAAGGAGAGAGACTGGCTAAACTATTAGTAAGCCTCCTGAGCTGTTCCTGTACCCGCCTTGCTCTTGCTTTCAGATGTGCTGGGGCTCCTTTGCTGTTGTAGCTAGGCAGGGTTTCAGAAGTGCTGTGATGCTGCCCACACTGGAAAACTGCAGACACTACTAATAAACAAGAGAATACAATGGTGAGGAACAGTGCTGCTGCTTGGCCCTTCGCCCAGCCGTGGCAAATGCACCAGGCAGCTTGCGAGAGCTCTTTGACTCTGTGTATGAGGGGAAAGCTGGCAGCATAAAAGACAGGCTGGCAGCCGCACCTGCATGGGAGACACAGAGCCCTGTTTGCAGCTTGGAAGTGAATGCAGATATGTAGGGAGTTTCCTTTCCGAAAGGAAATATGAGTCTGGTCAGTGGCCTTGGGAGTCTCTTTCTTCATTGCCCTCCCACTGACATTAACCTGTCTTTGCCCAGCCTCCTGTCACTCTAGCATTGGCTTTGAAGCTTTGTATTTGTTCACGTCTGGGATCCCCAAGTGGCAGATCAAAGAAAAGTAAAGAGAGAAGGCAGAGCTGCAAAAGCAAATAAGTAATGTTTCAGAAGAAATGAAAACTAAAGAAATCATAAGCCAGGCCCACATTACAGACTGACCTGGGCGGCCAAGCTGTCTACTGGAACACACGGAGATGTCAGATTTTGTTTCTCAAGACAACAGACTTGCCCTGTTGGCTGAACACTGGAACCTACCCCTGAAAATGTAAAAGGCTTGGGGCCACTATGGTGTATAAGCTGTATATAAGCTCCCAGAATAATACTGTGGCCAAAAATACTAATCTGATCCTTGAACGTAAAAACACAGTAAAGTCAGGTAGGAATAGATGGGTGTTACCATAGTGTACTTGGCACTTCTTTTGCCAGTGCTGGAATATTGAGTCTTGTGTTGCAGTACCAAGAAGACTACTAAAACTGGCTGGTTGTAGAAACTGGTGCTAAAATGGTTAGTAAATTGGATAGTGTTAATGGATAATTGGATAAAGTTCAGAGATTTTAGAATGATTAAATGATAGGAGGCATGACATGGTAAGACACCGAGATCTTCACTTATTTCATATAAGACAAAATGAAGGGACAACCTGAATGCAGAATGTGAGTATCCACACAGTAACAAAATTTGCAAGACTACCTGCAATTCCACAGACAAAGGTTTAACAAGATCGAGTATCTGGAATTTGGAGGTAGGCATATTCAGATCAGCAATAAAAGACATCGTTCTAAGACAAAGGGCAGGCACCACCTGGAGAACCTACCTCTAGTCATGCTTTGTGGAGGTTTTGAAATCACTGGCAATTTTAATTAAACTTTTTTTTTTTTTTCTAAAAGGAAATGCTGGGAAGCCACTGGCCTGTATTACACACCAGATCCAGTACTCTTATCACATGGCTTTCTCTGGATTTCTGGACGAGAATTCAGATTCCCTTGAAACAACTCAAAGATTCTGGTATCTGAGTACCTACCTGGTGCTTTAATTGATGCCATTGGTATTACAATTATACTTTTCTCATCCTTTTGATGTTTTCCCAGAAAACCCATTGTTACAATATCTAACTTCCATTTAATGAGCACTGAGTTGTTAGTATGATTTTATTACATGCATTTGAGGGTTGACTAGGGAGGAACATCGCAGTTCTGGTTGCAACTAAGTATGAACTTTCTGCTCCCAACTGAGCCAGAACATTGATCCTTTGGGGAAGCTTGAACAAGTTCAGTTAACTTCCCACTGCTCCTTTCAGACGCTTCTACTTGCTTAAATGGTTGCTGTTGAACCTGGCAGCAAAAAACCCCAAAGCTTGAGAAATCTTGCTTTCCAAGCCTAGCACATCTGCAGGGATTCGCTGCCCCCTGACTGGTTATCTCTGGGCAATGTGTGGATTCATTATGTCTGAGCAATAGCCAGTGTCTGGGAATAACACCAGTGAGCTAGTCTCTTCTTTCTCTCTGCAGTGCCTACACTGAGCCCTACAAGGTGTGCCCAGTATCTGTGGTACCGATGGAGGTCGTCACATCAGATGAGGAACAGAAGAGTTCAGAAGACGATGAGAGCAGCCCAGGTGATTCCAGCCTCATCAACAAGGTAAAAGAGCTGAAAATGGGGAATGCGCAAAACCTGGAGAAGCAGAAACAATTTGCAGAAGAGCCTGGATTCTCAACTCTCTCTGCTCTTTGCCTGCTGCTCATTTAGAAATGTCAGAGCCATCAATCCTTTACTCCCCTGGTGCACTAGCAACCATTTACCCCTATAGCATGTGGCAAAGCCAAAGAACTGCAGTCCTAAGATGGACCATGGAGGCAACATAGCCAGCAGGAAAGGCCTGACTTGAATGTCAGGAAAAATGTCTCACTTAGAAGAAGGATTTAGCTGTAATCTTATAAATTTTAAAACTACATTGAATAAAACAATGACAAATACATTATTGGGACCAGTTTTGCATTGGCTGGAGTAAATTGGAGATGGAGTAAACTGTCTAATAGGTCTCTGCCATGTCAAAATTCTTTCATTGTGGGAAAATACACTCACGTTTGGGTTTATTTTACTGAATAAAATGGCTCTTAAATTATGGAGAAGACCATGGAAATGTGACCACAGCTTAAAACCATACAAGGCTGTTTTAACCTCCAATAAGCTGATTAACAGTGCAGTTGTTAAAGAAATGGCATCGAGCTGCTTTAGACACTAATTTATCTTTGTTTTTCACAGAATTTCTTTGTGTTCTTAAACCTGAATGTTCTTAAAGGTTCTTAAAACCTAATATGAGCCTAACAATCTAATGCGTCTCTTGAGTACAAGCACCCGCTGCATTGCCCATTTGGTATGTATGCAACAAATGGGTATGTTGTTCTGAAGTCTTCCAATTTGAGCCCCAGGAACTACGGCTGCATGGGAAAATAGCAAATCCTGATTTCCCACACCTCTCTCTGCCATTCATTTTGACCTGGTCTCTCAGTGTCAGCACAGCTATGTGGCTTCCTGATGGCAGATGGCTTGCCTCTGGTCATGGGCATGTGTCAGAGCCTGCAAAAGTCTGTGTAGATGCCCCTCCAAAACCAAATGATGGCTGAGTAAGGGTCACTTCTGTAAAGGAGAAGCATAAGTATATTGATTCTAAGAAGATCAGATCTCTTCAGGCATTTCCAGAATGTGAAGCTTTGTTTAGGGGCCGGCGTAGAGACAGTGGAGCAGAATTTTCCCCTTACCAGGACACCAGACAGAAAAAGAAACTGCAAGTGGAGTGACAGTGAAGGGCAAATGAAATTGCTGTTGCTCTAATGTTTAAGGGAGTGTAGGTTCCTTTGATTTCGCTGTATGCTGTATCACTTTTAGGTCTACCCTGCAGGGTGCTGAGCTGCTTCTGGTACCAGAAAAGACCGTGGTTTGATCTCCTTGCTGACATGAAACAAATGAAACTGTTGCAAGCAACCTTATCTTTTTTCCTGAGATTCATGAAATTCTTGTTGTTGTTTGTTTTCACACTGTTTTGGAAAGGGAAAAGCCTTTACATTTCTGACATTACCTGTTAAATGAAAAATGTTTTTCCTTTCAGTTTTATTAGTTAGCTGACAAACCACTAGCATTGATAGAGCATACGCTGGTGTGTTATCTAAGCTGGTCAGGTTTCTCAGCATCTCTTAGTTGTGATGCCAGTGGAGAAGTGACAACAAAATTGTGACTTGAGTTCACAAGGGAAATGCATGTAATCACTATGCACTTGGAAGCAAATTCAAGGCTGCTAAAACCAATTTTATTGCCATTTTGTAGGGTTTTACTCAAGACACTAAGAAATGATGGTTTTCTAAATGTCTCCCTTATTGCATCTCATGCATTTTAATTGTTCTGTTGTGCTGGGGTAACCACACTGTGTAGCTGTCACAGAAGAAGGCAGCACTTAGAGAACAAGTGTGTGCTTCAGAGTCTAACTGGAGGTATCCCTCCCGCTCTTCAGGCGAACACAAATTAAATGTCTGCACATGCCTGATATAGAGAAAATCAGAACAGGTCTGGTTGGTTGGTTGGCCTTTGCTTCCCAAGGTAATTGTCAGCAAGGATCACAGTACACAGGACCAGACTTCCACAAGCTCCTGGGGACCTGTCTTAAAACAGCTCCATCTGAGTACAAGCTGGCTAATGAATTAGTGCGTATGGCTATTTACTCTGCCCAGAAGCAGGCCAGGAAAGTAGACATAATCTGGTCTGCCTGTTATAATTCTGGCTGTAGGAAGATTAGCCACTCTGCAATCTACTGGCCTCTAGCTACAGACTCTAAAAAGAGGTTGGAGCAGCAGTAATTTCATCCCTGGATAAACCATTTGCTTAGTAAATCAAGTCAGGGGGCTGTGCTTGTATGCGGGACCAAGAAAAGATGTAGAGGTGAGAAGTGGCACTGAGACACCTTTGAATGTCTTTGTTCTTGTAGCCTCACTAGGGCAAGCATCACTTTGGACAGACTAAGGTGGTCCTGGGAACCATCCTGTCAAACCCTGTGTGTCTCAGCTGTCCCCAAGACCCAGTCTGTTATAGGACACCTGATCTGGGCAGTCAGAGGCCACCTAGCATCAGGAGACTCTTGCCACTCTGCAACAGCCTCAGCATCACTGCTGCAGGCTGTGTGAAGCAATAATCAAAAGACGGCCAGGGAAGAGCAGATTTCCTTGGGAAAACAGTCAGTGCAGGGTTCTGACATGAAGGATGCAATATATTTAACTGTTGTCTTTCGCCCATGCCAGCCACAGAATAACAGCGATACATAATCTTCCAAGGTTTCATGCAGGGCACGCTGCAGATTCTCTGTCAGAGACAAGGGCTTCCAGTTCACTGTAATTAAGAGTCAACGGGATAAATTCCATCTGTCCACAGCTCTTGTCCCAGAAAGCACCGGTGTCTTTACAGAGGATTGACAGAGGACTGTTTTTCCTACCCTACTGCTCCCGCCTCCTTTTATTGTCTTCTCACGCAAATCTTCTGGGTGCCAAGGGAACATTAGCTGCCCTGTCAAAACCTGTCTCTATAATGACAAAGCGCAAAGAACTTGTCCAGCTCCCCAATGAAGTGATGTATCCCTTGGAGCAAAATCCTCAGAACAACAGAGTGGCACACAACATGAAAGAGTGCAGAAGCACTGTCACTTGGGGAGAATTGGCAGAGACATGTTGGTCTGGAAGCCAAAAATAGTACCATGGATTTCAAAATGAGCTAATCTTGTTAAAACAGCTGTTTGGGGCTGGCCTACTAGAGCTGAATTTGGATTTTAAAAAAACACATACGCACACAAAGAAAAAGAACCTTCTGTGGTTTATTGGGTTGATTTCTGTTTTTCACATCCCCAGGGAAACTTAGTTTAAATAAAGGCACAGAACAGCCAAGATGATAAAATCTCCTCCCTGTGTTCAGATATATGATTTTCATTTGCATTGATCTGGATTCTTCCTGCTGCCTTTCACTGTCATGAATGAATTCCTGTACCAAAATGTAAGCAGCATGCTTTGGCTTTTCTAACCTGCTTTCTCCTAGCCTGCTTACCGGAGAATTGCAAGACTTCCAGTTTGCAGCAGAATTTTTTCCTCTGATGTTTCCTTTTAAGGCTCATTTTTATAAGTAGATCTAATTTAAAAAATTAGCTTTGTACACACATTTCCTGGTATTGTTTCAACAGCTTGTCTCCTTTGAATCCCTGCTCTCCTGGGGACCAGATTCACACAAGTGTGAAGAAATTTTTAGGGCCTGCTGGAACCCCTGTTCTGTAAACAATTTGAATCATAGCCAATAATATATATTGAGGTATTTTTTACATTATCAGCTTTATTTTAAAGAGCAAAGAAAGATGGGCTTTCATCTCTATTGTGTTACAGGATTTTTTATTACTAAAAACCTATTTGGAATGGGGAAAGTATAAAAATGTAAAACAGGAGGTGGGTTTCAGATTTTTGCCACTGGGAGGTTCCTCAGACCCTGAGAAGCTGAGCATTTGTCATCGGAAGTCACCTGGTGGTTCTGATTCTTCTGCATAAAACCAACAATTAAAATTCATTCTTTCTGGTTAAATAAGCACTTTATTTCTTTCTCTTCAGTCTGCTGGCATATGATAACAACCTAGAGAACTCAGAGGCAGGGAATGCTGTAAGTTTTCTTAACCTTTGTGATTCTACTTGGTTATATTATAAAAAGCGATGCCCTTCATTTACACTGCTGCTGGAGACTCACTCTTTTTTTTCCTCCTGCTAAGCTAATTTAGAAGAGCTCCTGGGCCATCTCTTATTCATGTGTCTTTTATATATGTTCACTTAATTAAATCCCTCCCAATTTATCAGAAGGTGACATGTGGCTTTTCTGTACTGGGCTCTCAAGGTTATATGATGACACCTGAGCTGCCTACAACAAAAAAAAAACCAATTGGAGTTAGGGATTCTAGTTAGGAACAAAACACTTGGAAGGCTTTAGTGTCAGAATCTTCAATCAAGAGCCTTCAGACAGTTCCTTTCTTGGAGGTACTTTTCAGACTGGATCTTCTGGCGAGTTGATCCCTTTTGTCGCTAACCTCCTACAACTTCCAATTGTTATGAAACTGAAGGAGCCAGTTCTTTTACCATACCTAACCCTCCATCTGGCTGAAGATAAGAACCCAGGAGGGAGGAGTGATTTTTATGCTGGATCCAGAGAACAGAAAAAAACATCTGATGCAGATTAGAGATCAAACATGCAGGCAAGGCAGAAAGCTAGGTGCTAGCCTTTAGGTTTGTTGTGGGAACATCAAGGCTTTCAAGGGATTCATTGAGATGACAGTATCAGGAATGCATCTGCCTTCCTACCACTACATTAGCAGCTCTACTTGGGGAAGTAGGTTAGGCTTGGGGAAGGGAAAACACCTGTGGGGCAAACCACAGCAGGGAGACACAGCAGAGGCCCCGTGGTGGTGTGGAAATTTTCTGAAGAAATACACAGAGATGAAGCACAGGTTTTGGGTTCTGTGGGGATGGATAAGGGGCAGGAACCCATCTGCCAATTTAAGAATTCATTTTTCTGGCATCTTGCAGAAAGCCATGCAGATGGTCCTGTAACAACACTATAAAACATGTTGCATTGGACTGGGCTTCAAGAGCTATTTCCATCATGCTGCTTGTTCCAGACTGTGTCACACACATGCTAAAGGTATGCTGATCAAACAAAGTAACAGGCTTAAAAATAACACTAGTAGTCAATAGCAGGCATTTAGACTGCAATCAATTGCATAATTTGCACCACAGTGGTAAGAGGCCGAGTACTCCTTTACAGAGTGCCTTTGGAAGGAGAAAGCAGTGGCTGGGTAAACGAGGTGCTAGGAAGATTGTAGCAACGTCAGTTATTTGAACAACTCTGTTATAGTTAGGAATGACATATAGCAAACCCTACATTAAGCCACTAGGCAAAAGAGCAATTAAAACGGCTCTCATAAACATGTCTGTAAACACAGGAAGGTGTTTGATATGAAGAACTGAAGGGAATCTCAGAAGAATGATAAGAAAAGAATGTGATTAATCTGGGTGAATACCTGTAAGAATTATAGTTAATAAAGCACTCAGGAAATAAATTAATACAAATCCTAGGACAAGTAATAAAGCCATAGCTGGAACATAAAGATATTTCTTTTATCCAGAACACAGATCTGCCTGCCAATTATTTGTATGCGAAATCTAAAAGTAAACCAATCTGGACGCAAATACCGTCGAGTTTAGTCTAAAACCAGCAATATGTTACAAGGAACTGTATACAGCCAGCATACGAGAGTTGTGATCTTACCCTGTTGGCAAAATGTGGAAGTCTGTAGCGAGGTGAATAGGATGTAACCAGAGCGAAATGGTATAAAGGAAGGGGACTTCAGACTAGATGTGGTTGGATTTTATGCCAATTAAACCCCAAAGCATTCTGGCTAGTCATTTAGTACTTTAGGTTTAATGTATCTAATCCTAGCCAGACTGGAGGGGTGCTCATTACCATTATATGGCAGTGTGCTGGGGGGCGGGCCATGAAGGGGAACTCCACACTGTACTCAAGAGAAGGCAGCGCTGGGGGCAAGATGCTCCACCCTTCTCCCAGGTATCAAAATAAAAGGCAGTGGATGAAAAGGGGGGCAGCAACCCAGTATGGCAGATGGACGGGACCTGCGCTTCACACAAACAGGGAACACTAAGCTTAGCCACAAAAGTCTCACAACGAGCAGGGCAGCTACTGTCTCATGGCAGCAGTACATATAACTGACTTTGCTGCTCCTTATCCATTTCCACTGCGTGGGCTTGGTTTCCAGACTCCATTAATCACTCTGTTTTGCAAACCTTTAACCTTCACGTATTAAAACACACACACATGCGTGCACACACACACACAAAACTGAAACGTGTGCTGGAGTTGGGAATGACAGATTTGTGTGCCTTGAGGAAGCACCTAATTCAGATGCCTTTCAAGGGACAGCTCTTGATTTATATAATTACACAGATTCCCCAGGAGAGCTGCAATCTAGCTGTGCAAGGAAGGGTCTGGGAGACAGGAGATGTGGACTGCTTTTCCTTCTCTCTCACTGACTCACAGAGCCAGCCTGAAAAAATCACTTGTTCTTGTAATGCCTCAGTTTACTGTTGGCACCACTGTGGCTTCAGTGTGAACTGCTACATAGTTCATAATCATTACAAAAGGGGCATTATGAAGTCACTCAGCTCAGAGGCTGAAGCCTGCAAACTGCTGTCAGCCTGTGATTGTGACAGCAGCACTCTTGTGCTGGGTACCATCCAGATACAATGCACCTACCCTGAGGAGTCTGTGAAATGAGACGCACACATAGGAAAATGCATGAAGAGATGCAATTTGTCCACGTCAGCACGGCAAGCCAGTGGCACACCCAAGAATAGAGCTGCTGCTTCTACGTCTTGACAAGTTACCCTGCTTTTGAAATGCAGTGGGTTACTCCCAGTGTACTCCAGATGAGTGGCTTGCGCGGTACTAATGCTTCCGTTTTAGTGAACTGTTCTGTGATCTATTTGTGCTGCTCTTGGGCCATACAACCCCATTGCGGCCCCATGGAGGCAGATTCACCCCCAGCCCCACAATTTTTTAAGCTGGATCAGGAGACCAATCTGGTTCTCATCAAGGTCCTGCAAACAGCTGGGTCAGCACAACTGAGATCTGGCACTGGGCTCAGAGGGGAGAGACGGGCACTGTCACCAAAGTACCATCTAACCAAAGCACGGCCTGTTGGGGCCCACATCAGGTGCCTTGGCATTGCTCAAAACAAAGCCAGAGCATATAAATGACTCAGTGTGGAGACTTCATCCCTACATTAATGGGATCACTACCACACAGAGAAGGGAATCCTGCAACAGTTAACTGCCACATGAGCAGACTCAGCATGGGCCATTAGCCACCTTTCTCCACTGTTCACTACTTGCCCCTTCTCAGCCCAAATATTTGTTCTATCAGAAAGCACAAAAGGGACATGAAGCCTAAAGTTTCTCAGTTTGAACTACCTAAGACTAGTACTTAAATTCATCTGTGCTCACATGTGCTTTGTAAAGAGCTGCAGGCTTTTAGGTCCTTATTGTTCTAAACAAAAGCTTTCTGGTGGTGGTGTGCTTCAGTATACATTGGGAAACACGGGCTTTTGGAGGAGCAACTCTGAGCAAGTTACAAGTCATCTCTAGGTCTTAAGTTTTCCACGACTAAACTTGGTATCCATTTGGAGGAGGGCTTTAGGGCTTACTTTGTTAGTCAATGGAGAGATGATTGCACAGTATCACCTTTGCTTTATAAGTTATGCTCATCACCTCAGCTGTAGCAACTGTATGAGCTCCTAACCTGGTTAAAGCGTTTTTGTGCTTGTGACCTTCCTGGCACCAGCCTGCTTTTCAGAATGGAGAGAATGGGTAGATGTTTCAGTTAATATAACTGCAATTTTATATTGCATATCGCAAGCATTTTATTAAGCATTTGGTTTTGGGCAGGATGGGGTGATGAGGCTATGAGACAAGAAGACTCAGTGAAGCAGAAAGCCAAGGGTCCCCAGATGGCTGCATGGCCTCCATCTGCTAAGCAGAGGCATGCCGTGAGTCCTGGAGTGCGGCTTCTGAAGTGGGAACCGGGAAGGAACCATACTGCAGGGCTGGGCACAGGACTGGCTGCAGGGAGTGAAGATTACTAAAAAGGTGGCAGCTTGGCGGTGTTACAATAATCACCTGGACTTTGTTTCAGAAACTTGATGCTTGAGGGACCTGCACCCCCTCTGTCCCCTATTCCCAGAAGTCTGTCTCTGGACACTGTCGTCAATCTCAGAGTTCATTTCCTGGTTAAACAAACAGCAATTAAATAACACAAGACAGGCAACGCCTAGAGACACTGTCTCAAACTCGCCCTAGTCAGGCCATGTGACGCTGGGGTCCATGTGTTTTGTCTCTTGGCTGAGACATATTAATCATAAGAGGAATTACAGAGTGCGACAAGGTATGTATGCAAAGGCAAAGTGGGCCTGGCCTGCAGGGGGAATGCACTCCGCCTCTTGGCACTGTGCAGCCAGGCTTGTCTACTGAGGACGTGTTGGGCAGCCAACCTTCGGCCAGGTGACCCAGAAAGAAACATACCCCCTTTCATCTGTTCTGCTATGCCTGTGTAGAGAAAATGAGAGAGAATAGAAAACTCAGTGCCCCTAGTGAGTTCCTACAGCAGTTGGGACAACCAGGAGAGGCACATCATGATCTTCAAGAGGTGTTCACAGAGAGGAACCAGGGGGAAAGGGGCAATCAAAAATCTGCTCCCTGCAGGAAAGTGAAACTAAGGAAAAAATGTAAGATCTGTTCTGTCAATTAACAGGTGATAGAACAAGAGCAAATGGCTTCAAGTTGCACCAAGGGAAGTTTAGATTGAATATTAGGAAGTATTTCTTTACTGAAGGGGTCAATAGGCATTGGAACATGTTACCCAGGGCAGTGGTGGAGTCCCCATCCCTGGAGGTATTTAAGGGTCATGTAGATATAGTGCTCAGGGACATGGTTTAGTGGTGGGCTTATCAGTGTTAGGTTAACGATTGGACTAGATGATCTTACAGGTCTTTTCCAATCTAGGAGATTCTGTGATTCTGTGATCTTTCTAGTGCACTCTATTAAACTGTAATGTAGTTCTCCAAAAGTGAGTGATTCAAAGCATGCTCTTCGACACCCATCACCTAAAAGGAGCAAAGTACTAGGGGACAAACCCTCAGACTTCTGGTGCTAAAGGACAGATGAATTAGACATCTGAGGCTGAGGAATAGTTTGCTCCCTATATTTCCTTTGGGTCTTGCAATCTTCGGTTGCCTCCCAGTAAAAGTACACAGAAATAAACTAAAGATGAAAAAAATGTCACTGTGATGCTGTTCATTTTCTATACATGAAGCCTCATTCATTTAGCCCATCATCATCAGGGTTCAAGGACTTTTTCACTCATATTCACTATTGATCGGTTCATAAACCTCCTTGGGGTCCATCACCCCCAGAGTGAAAACTCACAGAGCAGCAAGAGATCTTTAGTCCCCTCATAGAAACAGAAGCCTTTCCTTTGATCATGTGTGCAGTCAATACTGACATCTATTTGCCAAATGCTTTGACTGGCCTTTGGTTCCTCTGAAATGGGCAGTGGTGAGCTCGCTTGTTGGTGCTTGAATTCCTTGCTTTTGTAATGAATATCTAAAGTTACTAAAACTGGAAGAATCTTAAAAATATAACTTCTGTTCCATCACATATTTCTCTTTTAATTTATGGATGTTGGGCAGTGAAATTGCTTCGATTATGTTTCAGTTGACCTTGCTACTGTTTTTTTCACACTCCAAGTATCCACATGACTGAATTTCAGCTTCCAGCACTTGAGGGAATGTTTCATTCCTTCCTACACTGTTTGCAGCTTACTGCAGGCAGAATGAACCAGAAACTTTGGGAGGGGAAGAAAATCCTGAAATCCAGAAGTTGATCCCTCTATAGATACAAAAGGTGTTAGATGGTTCACCGTGATGGTGGAATGGGACTTCGAGCAACTCAGGTACTTCTGTCATGTGCCAGAACACCTGCATCACAAGAGAATCCTAATGAGGAGGAGGGACAGAGAGTAAAACATCTATAATGCATTTAGCTTGAACTGGCTGAGACATTTTTTACTGCTCAGATCTGCTATGTAAATCCCAATTGTGTATCTGATCTATCAAATGTGATTTGGGAAGTCAGCATTTGTGGGAAGCTGAATTTGGGTTTGGGGTCCTACCAATACTTTTTATGAGAGGTCCCAATTGAGCTTCATGTTCCCTGACCCCTAGCAGTCCCCTCATGCAGAATTTGTGGAGGAAATACAGCCACAAACTTCCCATCTGACTGTCACACCAAAAGACTGCATCATATCTCAGCAAGTCCCAGTCTCACCTGAGTAGGCTTTCAGAAGCAGGATCTGTAAGCAATGGGTTTCCAGCATACCTGGTCTAGCAAACAATGTCGCGAAGTCTTGCTGCTGAACTCATCTCCCCTGAGTCCACTGTAGGTCACTGAGGCCTGCTTTTCTTTACTCCTGCTAGACTACTGTTTTAGTTCCCTAATTTACCACTGCTAAATAAGTAAAACTTTTCCCAGTACATTCCTTTCAGTAAATATTTCCGTGCTTTGGTCATTTCTTACCATAAGGACAAGTCATGAAATAGGAGCAAAGTACCCTCATTAGCCACTTGCACCTCAAAGCCATACGCTTTGCTTCTTTCACAGTTTTCTGTGTCTTCTGAGATGCCTACCAGTTAAGTAGGTGCCACTGAGATTTCAAACAATGTTGTATGCTGAAGTACTGAACTGTTTGCTTTCTGGAGATATTTATGGCCATTTAGCTTAGACATTTTATTTAGCACGCAATAAAGCCCTTTGCCCCATTTGCTTCCACAGGTCTCTCAGCAGTCAAAACAGTTTGGAATATGACCATTTTGATGAAGAACTCTCTTTTTCATGTAATTAAGAGTACTAAACACATGGTATGAGTCTCAACAGCCATGAAGCTGGCCTATTCAAAGCCAAGCACTTTCTGCTTGTCTGGCAAATTTTGAATCTGTAAAAATCAACAGAAAATTGATTTTTTAAAAAAATCTCCTTCTTCAATAAGAACGTGTTTTTTAAACTTGACATCTGCCTTAGCAGCTGTTATATTGTACTATATTACTAGTATTTGAATTGTGGAAACACCCTGTCATGGAAAGGACTCCAGGGTGCCAGACACTGAACAACAAAGAATAAAAGCCGGGTCACTATTTTTACTGAAGGAATATGTCAGTTCAGAGTGCTCTCTACCACATCTCTTAATTGTCTCTGTTTTTTGCTGTTGACAGAAAGAAGGCCAGTCCAGAGCTTACCTCATTGCCCAGGAGCTGATGTCTTCAGAAAAAGTGTGAGTTCATTGTTACAACCTATCTGTTGCTCCCCTAAAACCAAAGCTACGCAATCCACCTTTCAGCTTTGGTTTGACGGCAGTTGATAAAAGTTTTGTCTGTTTCCCCAGATACGTGGAGATGCTCCAGTTGTTACATATGGTAAGTAAATCATTTTAATCACTGAAATCTAATTGCCCTTTTGCTTAGCTGCAATTTAGAAGACAGAAAAGCATTGAAGGGACTGAGGTGAATTTGGGGAGGAATGGCTTACTGTGAACCATTGCAAATGAATATGTCTGCCACAAATCTGCTCTTGCTACAGATCCTCAAATCTAGCATTTGTCATTCACAGGGAAAATTGTTGGCCAACAGTGCTTACTGGGGCTCTGAGACTGGTGTAAGATGCAGAATAAGCCTAGTGCAGAGAAGGAGATTGTGATAAACAGGGGGGGAAGCATCTCTCTTCGGAGAGAGACAGAGAGGAGCAGACCTATGAAACATGGGGATTTGGTTTGAATGGATTCACTCTGCTTCCTTTAAAGTTTCTTTTGTTCTGATAATGCAGTATCAGTAATATCCAGTGTGACCTGGATATCCACAGTGACACAGGTAATCACCATGGGCAAAATACAGACTCTGGTGTCAGAAACTCATGAGGGAACACACACAAAGAATCACTTGCAGTGCCTGATAGAGAGCTCTTGCATGGTATAAACCCACCGGTGGCTTTGTTGCAGAAAAGTTTGTGTCCCTTTAACAGAGCAGCCACTGCTTCCCTGGAGACTGGTATGCAGCTTAGGTAGCCTCACTCTCAACGTCTTTCTTGGCTGTTAGTTGCAATGCAGTAGGGAATAATAGCCACCACACAAAGCATGCCCACTGCTGCTTGGAAAGAAACTCCCTGAGAAAGCAAAAAGTAGCCCTGGGTTGTCCTTGGAGGACACCCCAAACCCTAGCAGTGGACAGGAACTCTGATGGAGAGAAAACTAATGAGATCAGCATTGTATTGCTGCCTGCTTATTGTGCCTCTCAAACAGGCTGCCAAAGCGTAAGAGCCTTCTCAGGCTTGGGCAGCAGAGGCAGGAGAGCAGCCTTAAATGTGACAAACACCTTGCAGACAATTGCATTTCAACAAATCAGAAACTGCCAAGCTGGTCAGCTGGGAACCAAACACTTTAAGGGACTGAACTGCTTAGCTGGATTCTACCAGTATTTTGATAAATGGGTGATAACCTGCCTAGCCATTTGCCTCATCTATTGTGGCTTTCCTCAGATTTCTGCACAGCCAAACATATTATTTGACACTAGTGAGACACAGTTGTAGTTATCCATTGTCTGCTGAGGAAGCCAATGTAATTTCTGCACTTGTAGACCACTGGGCTTCTGATCATTAAGAGTACCAACAGAACTCCTTACTAAAATTGAGATTTCCAAAAGCATAGTCAAGAAAAAAAAAAGAGAAAAGCCTCTGCCAGCTTCAAAATCAAAATAGAAGAGAAATACACACACAGAAAATTACCATGCACAGAGAGTATTAGCCACTCTGCATCTTCATTAGATGCATCCAATTAAAACATTCTTAATTTACTTAATTTTCCATTTCCAAGTATATTTGTACTTTCGTGCATTATGGACAGCATGTAAATGCAGGGCTGAACTAGAGTGCGTGTGCAGTGCACTGTATTTAGTGGAGGTGTACAGGAGAGGCCTCTCCTTTGCATTGGATGCTAGTGTTTTCCATATTCCTCTAGGAGATAAAAGTGGCTCACTAATGTGGCCTGAAAAACCTTCAATATATAGATCCAAACCGTGCAATGCACTCCAGTGCCTTTAGCCACAGCATGATTGGCTGCACACCCCCATGGCTGCTACAGCATCATGCTATTGTCAGGCTGCCTTGCCTATGCTGTTGCTGGGCCAGGACAGGGATGCTTCAGGACTTTCCCAGTTCCTTCAGGACTTACTTTGCCCTTTTCTCCTTCCTCTGGTAAATCCCTGTGTGGTGAATTTGGCTGTGAGGCTATGTGTATAAACAAGTAATTTATGCGTTTTCACAATAATCCTATTTTCTGCCTGTAGAAATCAGAACAGGAAATGTCATTTTTGATCTCTTTTCCAAGTTGTCAGCTTTCACATGGGACAGGGATTCTGGTTTATATCTTTGCTAAAATTTTTTAGTTTAGAAAGACTTAGGAATGCAAGTGCATACTGCTCTGTTCCAGCTGGATGGTCTCCAAACTGTTGGTAATCCCTAATAAAAAGAATCTTCATAAAATTACAATTCAAAGGTTAGTTAGGGAAAAACTCTGCTTGACTGCTAATTTTATCTGCTGCAGCAGTCCAGAGTTGGCTCAAAGATATTAGGGAATGAAAAAACAGAGTTTTCCTGGCTTGACTCAAAAATGTAACTATCCCTGCTCTCCTGTTGGGGAATCCAGACGCTTTCTGAGCAGAAATGTTTATTACAGAAAATAAGTAACATTACCTGGAGCTTGGCCTGCCAGTCCTGGAATTAGGGTTTTAAGGCATGAGGGAAATTGGCTCTGTTTTAATCATACTTAATCATTAGGTTTGGATCAGCTAGTTAATTTATCAGGGAAAAGATACCAGTAATAGCACTACTATGACTGGGCAAGTTCTGCTATTTCTGTCAGTAATCAATTTTAATTGGAAGCACTTGTTTGGTTTTCATATATGTTTCAGTCCTGTAACAGAATATTCCACTGAATCCTGTTTTGCTGGGATTTTGTTTCCCTGCCTGCCCATCCCACTGGAGTAGAGGAATCTTATGAGTGTTTTGCATATGCTCATTATTTCCTTAATTATGAAAGTTAGAGCAACAAAAGAGGAGTTAAAATTGTCAAATTAAAATAAGAGATGGGCCTAAAGTAAACCCTTGAGTGAATACATTGGTTTGTAAAGTTAAGCCACTTACAGGTTGTCAAATGTCAGAATCACTGTAACCATGTGCGCTTCACTTTCCCTGACCCAGTTCCCATCGTCTCAAGTTAGACAGTTCAGAAAGATCTGCATCAATTTTAGGATGAGATTTTGGGTGCACAATTTTCATTAGTGATTTTCTTCTGCAGTGGAAAAGTATCCCTGTCCCATCACTCAATGCATGCACTCCTTTAGGGGCTACTGGAGGCTTTTTCCAGCAGAGTCAACAAGCAAGTTTCTCAAATAAGATGTAATTGTTTCTATGAGTAGGCTTTCTAAGTAGTGAGGATGTATGAATGGCACCTGGGTTAGAGACTGAGGGAGAAGAGAAGAACAGCCAGTCTGTTTTCATACTTGACTGCTAGTTCAGGCACTCTATAGTTTAGAAGAGATCAAAAATCTCTATGGGAACAGTATCAGAGGGTTCATTTCTGTGTTTTGTTGGGTGCCTATAGCCCTAGCATACCCCGCCATTACTGCTATAGGCTGATGTCTGCGTGATAGCTATGTACTGCAGTGGCATTCAGAAATAATCTGCAGGTTTCTCTGTTGCGATCATGTGCAATTTAGAAAGCCATGGTCCCAGCACTGTTACCTTTCCCACCCCAACTACTGTTGGATCTTTATATTCATCTGTTGCTCAGTGTATTATTCCGGAAATTTAGAGAAAACATTACCAATGTCCATCAGACTACAGGGGTGTTATTGCGTAACTGAGGCTTTTCAATACTGTCATAGTGCAAAAAGTTACAATGAACTAATTACTCCTTTTTGCATATTTGAACAGCATTAGGAATAGTCACATCAGTAAAAAATTGTGCTTCACTGTGCACTTGCTGTTGACACAGGTCCCATTGGCAGATATCACAAGCAACCACCAGTGACCACAGCATCACCAAACTGCCCTCAAGGTACAACATCCCGTTCATGGCCAGTTAGGACCAAAGGCTTCCTCAACAGCATATCTCAGCTCAGACAAACATTTCTCTCTGTTCCCCATCACCAACTTTCTCAAGAAAACAGTTTCTAAATGCTCATCTTCAAGTCTCAAGTCTCATTTTCTTATGTAAATCCACATGTGGGTAAGAAAGGCAAGAAACAAAACCACACCCTAGCTGCTTTCAGAAAGGAAAAAAAAAGGCTTTTCTTAAGCCTGCAGCAGGAGCAGTTTCCCATCTCATTTCCAGGCTTGGCTGGAGCTGCTATTCAGTCAGCATAACAGAATCT
This sequence comes from Himantopus leucocephalus, assembly GCA_003993805.1. Taxonomy (NCBI): domain Eukaryota; kingdom Metazoa; phylum Chordata; class Aves; order Charadriiformes; family Recurvirostridae; genus Himantopus; species Himantopus leucocephalus. The sequence continues at coordinate 23,397,666 of RSEF01000012.1, read as the reverse complement.
GTTTGGCCTTTCAGCAGAGACTTTAATAAATTGATTGATTGCCAAAACGATGACATTTCCATACACCCACTCTGCTATTGAACTGAAAGAGTGGAAACATTGTGTTAGTTCACAAACTCGGTATCAGTTGGTGTGGTAGTAGTGATAATAATCTAAAGGGTTAGCTGTTATTTGCCCTACTCAAAGGTAATGCAATTCTCTGGAGCAGGGAGTTAAGAACTCATTCTGGACTGAGCAGATGGGACTCGCAGGGCCTTGCAGTCCAAGTCCCTGATCTCTAGGTTCTCACAATTTAGTTTTCCAAAGCTGATTAGTCTTTTTATTTCCTTCAGGATCATTTAATCCTCAAACTTTGTCATTCTTTTCTCCCATTTTTCTTCCCCAGTGACGCAGGGTGCACTTGTCATCTTTTTCTTAGTGCGTGCTCCTAAACAAAAATGCTGCAGGTTGCTTTCTCAGCTCAGTATTTCACACATCACCTTCGAGGACCAAGAATCTGGTTTATTTGCTTCCCTTCAACCAGTCTGTTTCAAATGACTTTACTAGATGTACACAAATCAAACTTAGTGTGACTGCCTCAGGATCCCTGCCTGTATGGGATCAAGCATTTACTTGATAGTGTACCATGTTCACATTTATTTTGTCTTTGGCTTTTGTATATAAAATCACCTTTTTTGTGCATAAAACCCTTTGAAGACATTATTACTTCTCTCCAAGGCACTTACTGAATTAAGGTACCTAAAAGGACAGCTCTGCACTGAAAAAACACCAGCCCAAACATCTCCCTGTTCAGAGAAAGTTGATCCTGTTTCCCGGTTTGCATTTTCCTCATAACAATGGGCCATAATTCTTAGAAACACCAAGACCTGTATTTATGCTTCCTCAGCATTTGAAGATATGGATATGAATATGACATGAGTATATATAATGTTCTGGTTCTCCAGCCTTTGGAGCAGTTTGGGATCCAGCCCTACACTGGGCATCCCAAGGCTTCTGACTGCAAAATAAAAAAGAACAAAATCATCCTTGTGCTCAAGTCACTAACACAAAGGTACCTAAATGCAGATTATCATGAAGTCTGGCTCACTGGTTAAATTCTACTTTCAGAATTCTTGTGGGCAGCACATTCTCAAGAACAAAAAATAAACATCTGATTTAGGAGCCACTATTACATGTTAGACAAAATAGAAGTCCATCTTTCTAATTATTTACACTTCCAGTGAATGATTGGCTGAGCCTTTTTTACTACTGTGAATTTCTTGGATGATGTACAAAGTTCTGCTGGACCAATCAAGTCATTACTTTCTTAATTAAATGCTTTAGTGAATGGAACGTGCTGGCTAAATGAAGAGCTAGCTTGCTGTTAGACCCTCTGAAGCTCTTAGAAAAGCCTAAAGATGCACTGTCACAAAAGAATAGCCTGCCCTCACTTACAGTAGGCTTTTTTTTTCTCATTTATTTATTCATTGTTGTCTTCATCAGCGGGGGGAAAATAGCTATGTATCGGCCAGGGAGCTTCTGCAGTGGGAATGTTGAGTCAAAATAGCTTTCAGATAATCTGTATATCTCTTAAAAGGAGAGGGAAGTCACACTAGCACATTTGGCATCAGGACAATTCCCTGGTAACAAGCCCCACCGATACAGTATTCGCAGTGCATACTCTACAGCTTGCCAGTTCTGAAACTCATTTTCAGTGTTTTGGATGAATGTGTGTATTTGACTGCATGTGAGTGTGCATTGAGGTCAGGGTTCCTGACCTAGATTGTACCCTGCAATGGCAGGATAAGAGACTAATTGTGTCTGCTGCGTTAGTATTTTCTGCTGTTCATGTGGCATTGTTTCTGCTGAGCTCAGTAATGAGAAATTTGGGAAGATCACTGCTCAGTGCAGATCAAGGGTCACCCACTCTGCTACAGGAGATGTGCCACTTTTTAATTCAGGGGTGCCACTTTCACTTTCATCATTAGGAGAGAGGCTGCTGGCTGTAATGAAGATACCCATGAGTCAGACTTGAATCAAGGCATACTGTACAGCATCCCATGCCTGCATTCACCTTTATATGGAGACTCTTTTCTCCCCCTTTGAAATCTTCACACCCCCCTCAGATGTAATGCCTAAATGTCCAAAAGGGCCTTGGATCCTGCAATATGCAGTATCTGTTGAATCCACCTTCAGTTTAGAAGTGAAAGTGGTTGTAAAAGCCTGCACCATTTTGTGCAATCACTGTAGATTTCAGTTGTATGAAGTTTGGGCTGCAGTCAGATTTCCTGTTGTCCTCCCTGGCCCACTCACAAAGGGTCAAACGGGCAAAGCCAATATAATGGTGTTGTACTGCCTTCTCCCTCTATTTTCCTGCCATTGTAGTCAATACGCAAGAACTAGGATTTCCACTATGATTGATTAGCATCTTATACACTGCTGCTTTAGAAGATGAACAAACACCAACAGAAAACCAAGAAGGAGATCTAGCATCTGATCAGTATTTCTTGACCAATTTGAAAAGGTTTTCATTTAAATAGAGCTATCTGTTTAGCTGCACCTTTAAGTCAAAATCTTGACTTTCTCTCCTCCAGTCTACTCACCTTTCTAATCTACATAGTTGCTTTCAGCCTATTGCAGGTGGCAGAACCATCAGCTGTTTACAGTGAAGGTAGAGACTGATTTCAGTGCTACCACTTCCTAACTACCCCTGCTAGACTGGTTGCAGTAGTCCCTGGTTCTCCAGGGATCCATGGGCCATTGGATGAACTGATCTAACTTGGCCAATTGTGTTATACACAGAAAAAGCAAACAGGTATTCTGGATCCAGACTGAATTACTGTACCCTGGGTTATTTTCAAGTAGAATTTAAAGAAGAGAAATCACCCAACAGAGCAAATATATATATATATGTACAGGCAGTTTTTTCTCGTAGGTAAACTACTTGCCTGAAGCAGTGGTTTAGCTGACAAGAGATTAGTTTTCCTTCCTTTCACTAGGGTCCTGCAAGGTTAAATGTTCTCAGGCTAATAACAGCTAACTGACAGCAGGGCTGAAATGCAGAAAAGACCACAATATGTATGGGATGTATCCATCTTGCAAAATGGCTGTTGATATGCATACAGGATTGCTACAATGGATTTTTGCAGCTAGATTCCAAAGCATATTCAGCCCCATATTGGAGAGATTTAATACACAACCTCACCATTTCTGCACCTGCTCACAGAATCCTGGAAGCAAAACCCAGAACTAACTCCTGTCCCATTAACTACCCCTTTTGCCTTTGGATTAGAATATCACATTTCACATAGATGTTGAATCCTGCAGAGAACTTTCTTGCTAAGTGCTATTCTACCAGAAACCTCTGGCTGCTGGCATTGCTGACTCCTTTGAAAGAGCACCTGGAGATAAGTACCTACTACAAAGGTTTCCAGGTTGCTGATCCCAAGTAAATTGGGGTACCTTTCTGTAGCCCTAAGCCAGGTACCTAAATCTTCTTTTTTTTCAGAACTCTCCTGTAATCACTGTTTCCTCTTGGCATTGGCAGGCACTGCCAGCTTCTCTCAAGCATCTCATATCCCAGCACCCTACAGTGAGCCTCATCACCTCACAGAAGGTATCAGATTCTGCTCCAAGAGCCAAGCATGTGACAGTTAGGCAGTGCTCTGCATAAACCATAAGATCTTGTTGAAACTAACCCCACGTTCCTCCTTGTCTCACGCCCTTACAACAGGCTACAGATTACAGTCCCCATTTCCAGCAGAAAACTGAAGTTCTTCAGAGGCATTCTTGGGGGAAAAAAAGTGTAACTTGTGTGTTAGTGATGTGCATAAACAGAAGAAGAGAAAAAAACACCAACCAACCTTGTGGCTGTGTTTTTTGATCCCCTTCGTTTCACTTAATTATTTGTAGAGTTTATTTCAGGGATGTTAGGGATTTGGCCATTGAATAGCTGTAAAGGGCTTATTTATGGGTGCCCAAAATGTAATGAAAAGTTTTATCTTTCAAAAATGTATTTTTATAGCACAGTTGCTAACCTTCTCCGTCACCTAGCCAGCTTGGGTTATGCTTTCACATGTATACACAAACACTGGTGCAGGTATAGGCATAAGACAGGAGTGCTATCTGTAGGCTCATACACCCCTGAATGAGACTGAGCTCTCATGCCAGAGCCTTGAACCGAACAAATTCAGTTCATGCTTCTGTTCTAAGAAAGTTTTGACAGCATGAATCCTATGGACTCAGTGTTTGGTACCTTCTGTGTTCAGTCATGGGGTTTGGGTGACAGACTTGGAGACCTTCAGGTGCCATGATTGATTAGAGTTAGTGAGACTGCAAAAGCACTTTGCATTTGATTAATGGCTTCCCAGGCAATCAGCATTTTCAATAGTGACAGATTTTTTTTTTAATGGATGTTTATAGTGATTACTGTTATGCTGCAGGTTTTTTATTAATCATTAGGAAGCTGGCTATCCAGGCAACTGGAATTAAATAATTTGTCTGAGAATTTGTTATAATCAAAGGGGCAGGCAATTAATGACTAATTAAATCCACTGAGATGCTGTGGGAAAGGAGTGTTAATCTTGTTGCTCAGCTATGGTGGGAAGTGGACAGATGCAGAGCTGTTCAATGTTAATTTGGAAAAGATGACATTTCTATAACATAATAGGTTACTTAAGCACATCAGTAGTGAACTTACTACAGCTATTCACTTCCCCAGGCACAATAAGCTGAAAGAACTGCTTGGATTCTTTCCCTTTCCCCAGTCTGGATTAATTACGATGACTGAGGACTTTGAAAGGTTGCAGATTCCTTTCAGTTAGGAAAAGCATCCAGAAGATGGATTGACTGGCTCAGTTGGTTGGAAAGCGTCTGGAGTGTACGCTGGCTGAAATATGTAGTTAGATAGGCTCACTCACACACCAGAAAAAATAGGAGCTGGAATAGCACAACATTGGGATTATTTGTAGTACTGGGGCAGGACACGTTGTGGAAATCAGACCCAGACAATTAGGAAACACAATAATACTCTTTCAGAATTTTTTATGATCTTGTTTTATCCAGGATATAGTTAGTCAAAAAGAAAATTGTCACAACGATTTTTTTTTTACCTAGTTCTAGTGGCTTTTCAGAAATGAATGCTTCATCTGTCATGGTTGCTAAAAAAACACAGTATATGTGTGACTTTCCTTTTGGCTAGTATCTATTAGATATTCCAGTCATTCCCGTTCATAGCGAGCCATTGCAGTTGACAGTGTTACAACAGAAAAGCCAGGAATGAATCTGAGGAGGCTAAAAAATTGTTTTTGCCTGGAGTCAGTTCCCACTGGTGAGGAGAGAGGAATTTTGAAGTTCTTTGCCCAGAGGCTCTCCTGCTTCTTATAGAACCTTTCAGCAGGACCACAGCCATACCAACCAGATCCCCAGTGTGCTGAAATCAATACAGCTACCTTGATTTAATCAAACTAAAGTGCACTATCTAATGTAAAATATGGATCCCCAGTGAAACACACTCTGTTGAGTTGCTTATACCTGGACATTAGCAAGTTTCATGGAAATCAGTTCTTTCAGACTCCTCCTTAATTACTCCATGTACTTAATTACTCCATTACTTAATTACTCCATGTACTTATCAAACTTAACTATGCCAGAAGCATTCATGAGAAATGCCGCGGTAAATCCCAGTACGGCTCAGGGAAGTTCATAAGATTGTCCCTAAAAGTTCAGGGAATAGAATTTGACACTTTGGCAACAGATTTCATGATCACTAGATCCTGACAGAGGAAGATACTCAACCTATCCCATCCTGGTTCAGGGCCGGATAGAAACAGCTTGGCATCTTTCAATGAGCTGTGTGACCTTAGAGGTTTCTTTTTATCAAGCCCTTGCTTCCTTTCACTGCACATTTGGCCACATCACATGCAGTGGGGTAGGAGGCCAGGAAATGGTCTCTGAGTGGAAAAATTTAGCTGCCATTTCTATTAACTCATCCAGCAGAATCACCTTCTCAGCGATTGTTAAAGCAGCTACTTTTTTTTTTTCTGATTAATTGGCTTCTATGGGCAGACAGAGAATGTTGTTAATATATCTTTGAAAAATCATTGGGTTTAATAATAACTCACTGTTTGCAGAGTAGCATGTGAAAAAAATACATTCACACCATGGATCTGGCCAGACTGGTCAGACACTAAAGCTTTCCTTCACACTAGATCTTGGGCTGAAGCAGAGCTCAGTGCAAACCTGCTGGAATGCCAACTCCTGGTGTGATGGCCTTAGCCTGACAGGATGCAACCCAGGCTTTAACACGACTGTGACTGGATGCTTGGGCTCTGCATGTGGTTATGAGCTACCCTGAGCCTTCATGAGATCACCGAAAGCTTCTTTTGGGACTTTTTTTTTTTTCTCAGGATGCACTGTTAGCATATCCGTAACATGTGGTAGATTCTGTCTTAAATCAAAGTTGGTTGTTTTCCTAGTAATGCTATATTCTAGTGAGTCTTGTGGTCTGGACTACTGACCAGACCACACTAGATGATATCGTATCATATCAATACGGTCCCTCCTGGCTTCAAAGTCAGTGAACCTAAGTATATTCAACTACAAAGCCTCCGTTCAGGTATTTTTAATGCTGAATTTAAAAACAATACCCGATTTGAGGTACTTACTGGAAAAAAAACAGCACGTGTAGGCTGGCTAGCAGTAAGAGAGAATGCTGCCATCCCCTAGCCTTACCTTCACACACAAAAAAAAGAAAGGAAGGTCAGATAAGGACAGATAGTATTTTTACAAGGAACACAGCTTTGCAATCTCCTAGTCTGCAGCTGCTGCACCAAAACATGTCATCGGTAGCTTTCAAACATCACAGTTAATGTGGCCTCTCTACTGAGCTGTTGTTGTGATTACTCTGTTTTTCACTGTCACCCCTTTTTTCCTCACCTTGTGCAATAAAAACACCATGCCTTTCATGGCTGTTGTGGTTTGGCATGCAGAAAAAGATTGGAAAAGGCACTCACAGAATTAGTTTCTAAGCAATCGTATATGAATGCCCAGTTTCTGCTCTCATCACAAACTGGCATGCACTTAGGTTTCTAATTTTTCACTTATTTTCATTGAAAAACTGAAAGTCAGATACTTTGCCTATGAAGACCTGACTAGCAGAAATGGGAAATGCAACAGTAAGAGCCCAACCTGACCCCAATGGAGAAACATAGAGAGTCATCTCCCTACAGGGAATACAGAGGATAATTAAACCTGTAACAGTTCTGCAGGACCATACTCAGGCAAACACTGAATACTATACTAACGCTTTTCAATTACTTGCACTTTTAGCAATACTGAAGAAGCAGGTGCTGAAATTGCACCCTTCTAATTTTACTGAATGAAGGCAGCTGCTTTTGAACACCAGATACTGCCATGAAGATAAACCATCTAGTTCCAAGGCCCTGGCAAAGGCAGCCAGAATCCCTGGGTCAGGAACTTGCCTCATGCCACTCAGCCACCAAGCGTTAGTTACACCTCTGCAGAGCATCAGCTTCCCTGCCTTGTTGTGTTGTGCGTTGCCTTGTACCCCCTTGCCACAGTCTGCATTCGGACCTCCACAAAGCCCAGGCAGGTTTAAATGCCTGAGCTTCTTTAGTCACTGCCTGTGAAGAGGCGATGTGTTTGGCAGCAGCAGGCAGGGGAAACAGCAGTGGCTGGTAGGGAGCTGGAAAGAGCCAGGGCACCACAGGGGCCAAAGTCTCTCAAGTGGATCCAGGTGCCAGCAAAGGCTCCTTTACAAATCTGAAGCAGAGATGATGGATTCTATAGGAATCAGGCTTTGACCTGAAAACATTTCAGCATCCAGAGCTCTAGATGAAGGAGACTTTTAAGCAATGTTTTGCATACAAAATATTTGCTGGCTGCTGTTGGGATGATTTTCTAATGCCTGGGGATCTAATACAAATTATCACTGCAGTTTCTGATGGAGGCCTTATTCATAGAGTCACAGAATTATGATTCTTCACTTCCAAGTCAAAGATGGGGAAACATTTTGCTGGGCACTCTTAAACAGGTGCCGTATTATGTACCAGAGCTGGCAACATTTTGATATAGATGAAATTACTCCTGTGCCCACATAATTTATAAACAACTTCAGGATCAAAACCATTTCTAAGATGAGGAAAAAAGGTCTCAGTTAGGTTTCATAGAGAAAATGGTTTGTTCCAAAGCGTCAATTTATAGCTTCTTCCTCTCTGTAAGTTCAAATTTGGAGACAAGCATTGCAAATTTTAGCACAAGACACGTAGATGTTTTTCATGTCAAACTGTTGGACCCAATGAAGTGACAGGAGAATCTCATCCTTCATTTTCAAAAATTATGTTTCTGGTTAAGAAAAGCTATAAAAATGAGACCAACTGCAGCCAGAAAAGCAGGAAAAAAAGGCAAGATAAATAAAAAGATACCAAACTCATTGTATGCATAAGGGTCTGATGGCCTGGTCAGGTGAAATGTTCAATTTTGGGCTGACAATGTTGTGGAATTCAGCTGAAAATGTGTATGAACTGATGGATGGAAGAAAATATATGCTACGATCTCCTTGCTGTACTGAGCACACTCTACCACTATTGATGGCATATCTTACAATTCCTAGAAAGCATAGTTTAGGAATCAAGAAAATGTAATAATTTCAGAAGAGAGTCTCTGAGTCTGTTTGCCTAATTTATGTATTGTTGTTCACAGGATTTCTATGAAGGTATCTTGAAAGTGCTTGGAGAAGAAGATGAAAATGAACAGGAAGAAGTTAAACTCAAGCAGGGCTTAAGTGAACTCCCTGAAATTTATGAATTACACCAAGACATCCTAGGAGAACTGGAAGAAAGAGTCCTTAAATGGTAAGTATGGAATAGCATAGTTTGATGGCCTTAACATACTCTCCACAGCAGATGGGTGAACTCGCCAGTGTTCCCCTGACCCCACTAGCAAGGAGGCTGGGATTCCAGCAGAGATGAAAGGAATAGAACCTGAACTACTTCGGCAGATTTTGCTTACAGGCAGGAAGAAAGTAAACGTAGAGGCTGTCAGGCTAAGAAACCAAATACTGCTTTTGCACAATACAGCATTTGCACAGTGTATAGCCCATGACTCCAAAATGTCAGTCAGCGTGAGAACAGACTGCTTCATATATATTGTCCTCTGATGCCCATTCATAGTCACCACCAAGTGGCTTCACACTCATGGCCTGAAGGTCACAGACTCATGCCATGAGAGGCAGGAACAGCAGACTTCAGAATTGATCCTGAAGAAGCTCATCTGCTTACAGAAATCTACATAGCAACTGCGTAGCTCTTAGATAAGCAACCCGCCGTCGCTCCCAGCACCAAGGCAGGGCTTTGCACAGGCTAGGCTTCCAAGCCAAACAGACACTGTCAGCCTGCTGAGGGACTCCACCTAAGCCAAACATCCTCACAGGGCAAAGTCTTTCCATGAGAGAATAAGACCATGCCTAGGACAGACAAAGCTCCAAAATTCATTCAGTTAAGGAGACCTCTGACTTAAGCCAGGCTGCCAGGCCCTAATCTATCAAACTGCTGGAATAAAAACATCTAAGAGAAATTACCTCTGCAGACTCAAGCTGACTAAACCTACAGCAACCAGTGCAGCCCCTGGCCTAGACTGGACTAGTCTGGCTCTGACAGCTTATGATGGACCACGCAGCCCCACACCTCCACCCTGCTGCACTCCAGGACGCAGTGGTCACCGACAGTGGCTGATCCTATCCCAGCACTGCCACTGAACAGTTAAGGAAGTCAGGTAGATCAGAAGAACTTTTCAGTAACAATCCTAAATGCAGGGCACAGCTCTCCTTGTCAGCCCTGCACTTTCAAGTCAAAGCACACAACAAGAAAAGAAAAGGCTAAAGGGAACTGTAAATTGGTTTGTGTCTACCAAGGGACTGTTACAAATGGCAGAAAGCTTAAAAAATTTCATCTATGATTTACGATTTATATACTCATAACACAAATGGAAGTGGTGTTTCCAGCTGGGATCTAAAATGACTTGTTGTGTCCTAAAGAAGTCACAGCCTACTCTAGCAGCATGCTGCCTTTTCCCAAAGACAAAAGGGAGACAAGCGGAAATGCCCTAAGATTCTGTGCAGAACTACTCTGTGGCACTGGAGAAAAAAGAGGGCTATACTGCGAATGCTGCCAACACAACAGAATGACACATGGTATAGAGCTGCACTCATACAGGTTCCCAGGTCACCACCACCCTTGAACCTTCCAGTAAGTCCTTCCCTGAGTCTGCACTCCCTCAGACACTCTGTTGCTCTAACATTCCCAGGAACTTATGTTCCTCTCTTAACTATGATTACTCTTTTGCAATCTCAGATTTTGCCCTGTTCTGTGCTATGGGGTGCTGAGACAGATGATGGCGGGGCACTGGTGAGAAGAGGGCAATGAAGGAGAGCTGAAGATACGACATCACAACTGAAGACCTCATATTATTCCCCACAACCAGTGCTCAAAGCACTGCAGCAGCTGGAAGTTCTGTTTAGAGAGACAGAAACTGTGTCCAGAAAGGAGACATTCTCCCCATTACAGACACATGGTGCTGCCAGGGCAAAGGCACAGCCGAAGGATCAGCCCCTCATGGTGCCCATTCTACAGCAGCCCGTTTTGTTGTCCAGTATGTCAGTGAAGCGCTCCCTCGTTCCTTCCATTTAACCTAGGCCTTAACTGCACAATGTCCTTAGCCACTGTGGGTCTAATACAATGAGAAAAAGTATGGCTCTTCTTCTTTAATTTTTATTTATTTGCTGCTTCTTTTCTTTCTGTGGCCTTAGGGAGGAACACCAGAAAGTTGCTGATGTTTTTCTCTCCAGAAAATCAAGGCTGAATCACCACACAGCATACATTATGCAGTTTGATAGGAATTTGGCTTTGCTAGATGAAACCTGCCTTAAATATTCCCAACTGGCTACCATAATTCAGGAGTTTGAGGTAAGACTCCCATGTCTTTTTAGCTGCACTAATGCATGGTTGTGCCACAGGGCTTACTCAAAGATATTTTTTCTGCAACTCCACCAGTGTTCACAAAGGGTTCACACATCCTGGTGCTAAAACTGAAGTAAGATGTTCACATGTGCATGATGTGTTTCTGTTTCTGGGACTGTGTCTGTTGCCCACACATCCCTGTGTGTGTATACAGAATGTATGTTTGTGAATCTACAGATCTGTGAGTATATTTTGCTGAAATATATGCACATAGTGGAGTAGTTCCTCAGTCACATATTAACTTACTGAGCTCTTTGAGGATGTGTTAGAGTTAGTAACTATTATTATTACCACGTCCTCATATCTTCTCTTCTTTCCCTGCATTTTCCATCCTTTTTTTTGTACTGGGTCTGGCCAGGATGAAGTTGGGGTTAGCCTGTAGGGGTCCTTAGCTGCTGGCAGTGATCAGCCCACATCTTTACAATTGCATTTCTCTGCATTTTTAAATGCCTGCTAACTGCTTCCTCTGTTTACAGAGGATGTTGTGACAGGCAACACTGAACTACGCAGGAAGACACAAACTCCACTGGCCAGACACATACTGTAACCTCTGGGCCTGTGACCTCTGGCCCTGTAGCAAGAAAGACATTTTCCAGTTGTGTTAACTCAGTCATCCATGCTGAATAACTGAAAAAACCCCATCAAGATACATGTGACAGAAATTCCATGATTCCTGATTACATTTTAAAGTATTGGCAATGTGGCCACTTCACATAATTTCAAAAAGCATAAACCCATATGAGGGGAGCTCTGATGGCTCACACTGCTCTGAACATGAACTTGGTAAATGGAGGCTTTCTTCCGAGAGTCTGTATTCCCTGCATCCTTCCCAAACACATGCCTATACATTTCTGTCTTAACTGTCAACGCTGAGAATTAGCTCTCATTTCTAAGAAAGCAGATGAGGCATTTGCTAGTATGAGATCAGTAGGATTTTGCCCTAGAATCAGTGAGTTCTGTAACTTCTTGCCCTCTTGCATGCATGTGCACACTGGCTCTATTGAGCTAAAATGGTTAAAAGCTATGCTGCTTTATTGTGGGTCTAGAACCCCTGTTTCTTATTTTTTTTTTTCTGGTAAGAGAAATAACATTGTTTACTTGGGTGGCAGAGGGACTGTAAGGATAAATTAGTGATTGAACCTTAAAGGTTATTTAGAATGCCGGCTCTATGGGGTATGGATTGTATCTTTCTCTGTAGCACATGTGAAATATTAAGGATAACAATTCATTTCAAAAGACATTTGGAAGTCAGCCTTTACAAACGGATACCTTGCAGTCACCACAATTATTTCCTGTTAGCAGCTGAGGGGAGCTCTGATGGCTCACACTGCTCTGAACATGAACTTGGTAAATGGAGGCTTTCTTCCGAGAGTCTGTATTCCCTGCATCCTTCCCAAACACATGCCTATACATTTCTGTCTTAACTGTCAACGCTGAGAATTAGCTCTCATTTCTAAGAAAGCAGATGAGGCATTTGCTAGTATGAGATCAGTAGGATTTTGCCCTAGAATCAGTGAGTTCTGTAACTTCTTGCCCTCTTGCATGCATGTGCACACAGGCAAACATGGGGGAGGTGTCTCACTCCTTTCCTATTGCATTTTTTTTAAGCATGAGCACTACTAGCTTTCCAGTCTAACAACACAGAATTTAGGGCCTCATCTTGTTTCTGGCACCTTTGACTCGAGTATGGGGGACTCGGAATGCTCAGCACAACCCTGCATGCACATTTGGTGAGAGCAGTCAGCCAGTTAGAGGAGTAATACAGTAACATGAAGCATCTCTACTGCCTTGGAAAATGCTATCTCTTGCCAGCCTTCCTTTAAACAAGTTAAGATTCCCATTCTCCTTTTGCCCCTTCACAAGTGGCAAAGACTTCAGAAAGGTCGGTCAATGAACACTGAAACGCTGTGAAACTCGACTGGGTTTTGGACTCAGTCCTTGTAAGGAACCAGCTGGGTTTTGTGCCACTCCTCTCAGATCCTGTAAGCTTCTGTTTCTTTGTGCCTCTGGAGATGTGGAGACTTTTAAGGATTGAGTTTTTTTGGCTTGCTGCTGTTTTTGCAGCAATGTTGTGACACTTAACAGATACTCAGCAAGTTTCCTATTTTAACTGAGCCCTTATAGAATAGAATCATTTAGGTTGGGAAAGACCCTTAAGATCATCGAGTCCAACCGTAAACCTAACACTG
>RSEF01000012.1:23358728-23384362 GCA_003993805.1 Himantopus leucocephalus | reverse complement strand
TGTCAAAGGCTTTACTAAAGTCTAGGTAGACAACATCCATAGCATTTTTATCGTCCACTACGTGGGTCACTTTCTCATAAAAGTTATTCAAGCAGGACATGCCTTTCATAAACCCATACTGACTGGGCCTGGTAAGAAGTGACATGCAATGGGTCGAATCTAAAGGGTAAAGGTAAAGAGAAAAATGCTACTTCTTTTCCATGTGTGTGTTAAAACAGATCACAACCTCACTTTATTTGCTTGTAAACCCTCTCTGGACATTCAGTTCCAACTCAATCACAGGGAGATGCTTTGCTGTATTTTGCTCAATTCCATGTCTTGAAATAAGATACTAAAAAGTTGCAGGCAGAAGAAACTTTCAGTCCAAAAAAGGAACAACAATGACAAGCTTCATTGAGATCTGATACCTTGATACCTCTGTCTTTAGATGCCACCCTAAAATCTTTATCCAACCTTGACCTTCTAAATGGTATTCACTTTCCTCCCATTTCCCTCTGACTCCAAACTATTTGTGAATGGTGCCATAAGAAATAAAGCGTTTACAATACTTCTTTATAGTCACAAAAACAATACCCCCTAGCAAGCTGGGTAACTTGGGACTGGTTCAGTGGAATTTGTGCATGCAACTGGTAACAAGCTTTCATAGTACACATCAGGTGGCGACAACAGTTTGCTGCTGACTTCACGCATCCCTGATCTTTGTGTTTCCTTTCCCTTCCATTGAGGATAGCAGAGCTCTGGTGGCAGCCCTCAGAGTGTGAAACACCAGCTTTTGAAAGTGGTGCAGCGTGTCTTCCAGTATCGTGTGCTGCTCACAGGTCAGTAAAATCACTCTCAAAGGTACTCAATGGAGACCCTCCCATGATGTTCTGTGCCTCCACTGTGTGCCACATGTTGATGCCAAGATAGCTAAAACAGGGCTGAAGCAGTGTGGGATTTCCTGGGAACTCCAATATGCTTAGATCAGGAAATATCAGGAAGCCTGGGAAGCAGCAGGCACTTCTTCAGCACAACCATGCTGAAAGGTCACAAAGTGTAAACTCAGGTGCTTCTAGCCATTCCTTCTTGGCTTTTTCCTTCTGTGAATTAGGCAGAGTTAAGCCTCATTGCCAGCAAACAGGTTTGATTTTTATATCACGGGAAATTATCAGAGACAGTAGGGGACAGTAGTCCCCAGCAAGGGGACTCTGCACTGCATCCTGTATGACAGTGGCAAGTGCCATATCCTTCTACTCCATCAACAAAGCAGTTGTACCCAGTATTGCACCCTAAGCCCTATGTACAGTACACCTACGGCTAGTGATAAGTTTAAGTCAAAATCCCAGTCCAATTTCTCTGCATTGTAGGAAGCAGAGATCCAAATTTACATTAACAGTACATTTACAGATTTTATGTTTACAGTAACACCTTCCCTTCACATTCAGGACCATATATATCACTCCCACCAGGAGTCTCTCCAAGGGGGGTTGTGTTCCGTGGGGTGGCTCATTCTCTGTAAGCCACAGCAAATTAGCAAGTCTGAGCCTGTGAGGGGAGCAAGCTTTCTGGAGCAGGATGTGGCCCCTAGAAGGAATTGTGAAGTTTAGGTTTGTAACTAATGAACTGGTTGGGGAAGGAAATGGTTAAATGTAACAATGAATCTCAGTGTTGTCACATAATTTAGTCAGATCAGAACACAAAAGAGCAGGGATCCATAGACATAAAGATGGAGAAATGCTTTGGGAGTATGTATATGTGTGGGCGGAGAGGGATGCAAGATGAGTTATGCGTAGGACATTAAAAAGGAAGCCATAAACCCTGCCCATACTCAACAGCCGATGAAGGGCACAGCATATTAGAAGGGACTCCTATAAATGCAGCAGAACAAAGTGACCATATGAAATTTTTATTCACAGCACAGATTAGCAGGAGTTTCATCTTGCTCCAGACACTTTGATCAAGGATGCAACTCATTATTCACAGCTGGCTTTGCTTTTTAGTACGAGCAATACAAATGAACACCGGATGCCAATAGTAGGACTTTTTTTCTGTCTGACTTGCTTCCCTCTCTGGGTGTGTCTACATTAAGGCAACTTTCCAGACTTGTGGGTTGCAGTATTTAGTAGTCTCCCATGATCCTTAGAGTGTTTTTAGTGCACGAACACAAATACTGCATCTAAGAAAAAGGACTTGGCAGGTCCCTGCCAGAAATACCCCCACTATGCTCCATTTTCTCTGCCCATTTCTGTGGACCATTTCTGTGGTCTACAAGGTAAATTGCAAACATGAAGCATGGTATTTTGTGAGAGAGCTGGAAGGGTTTCAGTGCAGCTCCAGTGATTGGATTCCATCTATGCTTGAAGCAACTTGAGCTCCTCCTTGTCTCAGGTACTGGCACTAGCTGGAAAATGAAAGCTTTTGTGTGTAGTGAGATAAGGTCTGCTGGATTAAGATATTCCGGAAAATAGGTTTACTGCTTTACTTCTTCACCTCAAGAAACCAAGCCCCTCTTTGCCTGCTAGGACAGGGTGGGTCTGAAACAGTGCAGTCCTTCAGGTTCTGTAGACAGCCTAAAAAAAAATTAAAATATGCAGGTGTACTTGTGTGTTCATAACAGGCTGTTTCTACTAGATAAGGAAGGGTATTTTATGAGGATATTGGTTGCCAATTACTGCACTACAGCCAAAAGGAGTTGCCCATTCAGTTAGATGTCCATAGCCAAGGACAGAGCTTGCAGCTGTGAAAAGGAACGCTAAATATTGCCTGATAAGATAACACTGCACAACCCCTTTCCACTTGACTGAGTACAGGCAGATGCTTTCCTGAATGCATATAAAACCCAGGTAGATTTCAGGATGCCAGGGAGGGCACAGCACTGGAAAGAAACATGTATGTAGACAGGACATTCAAGGGAACGGATATCCATGCACAGCACCATTCTCAGCACAGAGGCCTAGTTCTTGGATGCAGAATTTAGGATCCTGCATTCATCAGAAAGGTAAGAATGAAGTATTGCAGGATTAGGCTTTTAAAATGGTGGCACCCATATACTACAGTCATTAGGAACAAACAGATGATCCAAGGCAAGTAGTCCAAATAAAACTGGCAGGTTAAAGGTTTGTATATAATGCAAATATAATTCCTGTAAATGTAAGTCATATTGTGTGTATTTTACAGAACCTATTTTCAGAATGTGATTGCGTTCGGTAGTAATCATTGAACTCTGCAGGTACAGAATCAGAGTCTCCTTCCTGTGTCTGTAAAATTCATATAATTCATTTACTGTAAATATAGAAAGTCCGTCATTACAGCCAACACCATTCATTCAGATGGGACAATAGAATTCATTCAAAGAACAATTATTTGTAAAGTGATCACACAAGGAAATATTTTTGTCACTCTCTGTTTATTCGTTTATATCAGCCAAGTTATCTGATGAGTCCAAATCTGTATCGATGCTCTTCCATTGATTCTCAAAGCAGAACACAGTCAAAGATGAGTTTTGCTTTGGAAAGAGGCTATATACACTTCATTATTTGGGAATAAAGTAATATGGGACATTACTGTGGATGCCTCATCGCTGAAGGTGTTCAAGGTCAGGTTGGACGGGTCTTTGAGCAACCTGGTCTAGTGGAAGATGTCCCTGCTTATTGCGNGGGGGGGGGGGGCCGGAACGGGACGGGGGATTAGAGGAGCTTTAAGGTCCCTTCCAACCCAAACCATTCTATGATTAGGATTTTATGTTTTAGCTAATAACACTACAAATTATGTGGATCTGTATTCTGATTATTGGATGTCTGTGCTTGTTTGATTATTTTCTACAGATTACTTGAATAATCTTTGCCCCGATTCTACAGAGTATGAAGCCACACAAGGTAAAATGAAATGGGTAAACCAAAAATTCTTCTTTGCTAACTCTGCTTCTAAAGAGGTACAGGGTCTATACTGGTAGTGTATGGAAGAGGATTGTTTTCAAGATTTTGTGTTAATAGGTTAGATGTAAGATCTATAAGCACTGGTTACTAATACAGACAAATTATTTAGGGCAAGAACCCTTTCTTTTTTTCATTGAAACACATGGGCTTCCTATAGTTTTGACACAATGAACTTACAGAAGAAGAAATTACCATCTATACAAGCATGGTGCAGTATTGTAGTTCTGCCCTAGTCATCAGGGAAATCCTAGTCCTTTTTGGCTCTGTCCATATTTGGCCCGGTCATTTTAAAGTCAGTTGGGAGGGCTCCACCTGCTTGTTTGTGTACCTTTATCTATGATATGCCTGCTGTGCTCTGTGAACTCTGTATATCTGTATCCTGGATTCCTTAAGCCTAAGTAAACTTGAAAGACATTGCATAAAAATCAGTTCTGCACAATCAAGAACAAATCCAGCTGTTCAGCTGCTAACACCATCCTTTCCAACACATCAGATGGATAGAGCAGAAGTCTCTCACTCCCACTGAGGTCAAAGCAGGGTTTAGCTATGGCCTCAGTGGGAGTAGCTTCCAGGCTGGAGTAAGCAGGAATAACTTTGCATTAATGAAACCAGTTCACCTCTCTGTTACACTTAGTGTAAATCCAAACCAACACATAGCAATAAGGTCTGACTGAAGGTCAGTCCATTCTGAACAAGAGTAGAGTCTTATGCAAGGTTTAGGACCCTAGTCACTGACAGTCCAGACCAGCAATTTAAACAAGGCCAGGGCAGACGCTCAAGCCCTGCGGCCACAATTACCTCCTTGGTTGTGGTTAGCACACCCTTGTCACATTTCTGGTCAGCAATGGCTAGCATGCTCCCAGATGATGCCCAGAAACAGATCCCTCTTCCACAGAGGAGAAGATTTGACATAAGGACCTGAGCCATGTTATGCCACTGCTCTCAGGGCCAGCAAACATGCCCTAGCCCAGGTTATTTGCCAGTGGAGAATCCAGATGTTAATTCACATCACCACTTCGTACACACTTCTGTCAGAAAGGGATGACCTGTCCTCTCCCTCGGCAGTAAGGGGCAACAGATCACCTTAGATTGCCACGCTTTTGGATGGCTAAAGCTGGGTTGTATTAATCTCCCCCTACCACAAGCTTCAATAGTAAAAAATCTGCAACTAGAAAACATCACAAAAAGATTTTGTGCCATGCTAGGTGCTTAAAAGTGACCTCATGAGCTCTCTTGGTCAGCACAAGTATAATGCAGAGTTTCACAGAAGAGAATAGTGAAGGGAAGGGGAACTGACAGCACTGTTCTGTGTCTTAAATTTGCTCAGCAGTTGCATTCTGAAGGTGCCAAAGAAGTTAAAGGAGATGCTGCTGCTGGGGATGTTGTTTGCTTTTTTTAAAGATGGCCTTGCAAACAGAAGAGATTGGGGTTATTTTCCAACTCTTTTATGTGATTTATGGTGTTTGTTTTGCTCCATCCCTTAGCTGCCTTATTCATTGTTTCTGAAATCACGGACCGAGCCAATGACAGCATGCTCCAAGCGGTGAGTCCTACCATGACACATGCTCTCCTGATCGGTCGTGTCTGTTCTGCGCATCTGCTGAAGTGAATGCATATCTCTGTTAAATTCTGGGTTTATCCAGATCTAGTTTACAGTACTGCAGATATGGAGTAGGTCTCATGCCCTTTAGTGCAGCTGTGCAAAATGTAAGTCACTGTAGCAAGCAGCACAAATTTTTTTCCCCTCTTCAAGTTACTGAAATGGTATGTGGAGCAATGAAGTGAGAGACGGGAATTTTCATGGTTCTATTTCTAGCCTGGGATGTTTTTAGACGTGAAATGTTGAAGACATCACAAATGTACTGTCAAAGATATATTCTGAGTTCATTTACATAATTTTCCCACAATTCTGGAATCCCATTTTACTTCAGATGAATAGGTCATGGTTTATAGTATTGCAAATGATCACACAACCAAATAGACTGGCCAAGACTTTCATAGGTTAGAGTTCATGTCTAAATTCAGATTTAGGTATCTAAATAAGTTATATAGTTTTCCAAAGTAAAGAACAGTTTCTGTAAGGTCAGTGTGATTTATTAATATTGCTTACATGATATTAGAATGCTAATTTACTGGTAAAGATAGCCTGCATATAGCTGGTCTTATGATCATTTGTTTCCAAGGATCTAGGTCTGATTTTTGTCCAAGATGACAGGAGTTTTCTGTTGACATCAGTAAGAAGCAGTGTTGGGAGGCATAGGAGGCATCAGAGAAGCTGTCAGATACAGGATCCAACAGGTTCCAGAGGAATTGAACTTGGTGGACCTTTTGATAACTAAAGACAGTGCCTTTTTTTTTTGTCATACTAGCCACCCACACCTGCAGCTAAATTCTCTCCTGAGGTCCATGTTTACTTTAGCTGCACAGACCTAGCATTCAGCTCAAGTAGTTAGAAAGAAGTACCTACAAGTCTTCGCAGTCTAACGAAATGTTGCTCAGAAAGTCCATAGTTTCAGAGCCATTCTGTAGAGAGACCAGATTATATTTTTTATGATAAAACTTTAGGCTTGTTAGACCTAGAAAATAGTCATAATACAGGCCAAACTTTTAAAAAATGCCATTTTAAGCACTTCTTTTCCAGGCATTTAGATTACCAAGGAGTATGTGCAGTTGCTAAGGGATATGTTGACTATTATTTGGTTTGCGTTCAACAGCATGTATGTTAGAGAACAAAGCACCGCATTCCAGGCACCCTGCATTTCATCCAATAGTGAGCGGTTACACTGACGTGTTTCTTTCTCAAAAGGTGTCCAATCTTAAGTATTTTATCACTGCATTGGATTACAGGGATTTCAAGTGATTGGGAATGTATCATATCTTTTGGGAAGCTTTCACATTTTATTTCTCATTTGAACATTGCTAAATTTAACATCCTGCACTGGGATTTTGCTGTGCCTTTGCTAAATTAAAGATATCTTTGGCATTGCAAACATCCTTCCCTATGGTTAATTACAGATGGCATTCAATTCACTTCTTTATTATTTCATTTACTGAGCAGAGAGCGGGTTGTTAATAATCACTCAGGCACCAAAATACGAAATTCAAGAGACAAAGAGAAAAAAAACCTGGGCATCAATGCAGACAAAGGGAAGAAAAGAAATGTTAACTGTTCTTAGAAAGAGCTTGTTTTCAGGGAGGATTTTAAGGTTGAAGGAATGAATGCACAGGAACTGTTAGGGAAAGACACATGCTGGAAGCCACTACAGCTAGTACCAGCACTGCCGAGTCAGCATATTCCCTTTAACGCCTTTGCCCTCTGGCTGCAGGGGAATGGAAGCACTGGGTGAAGCAGTGAATTCAGACTGTGTGACATGGTAAAAATGCAGTAGATCAACTAGATGAAAGAAGTTTTTTTGCAGCAGCTTGGGAGGTAAGAATGAAAGAGTCTCAAAACCCAAGGTGCCCTTCATCTTTTAAACTGATGCTTTCATGCTTTGTTCAGAGAAGCGGAAGCATCTGCTTGCAGCAAATGAACCCAGAGCCAAGAATGTTGACTTTTGCTCACATCTGGAAATCTCTGCTGCTCAGGTTTAAAACCCATGTCTCTGATATGTGTGCCAAGGTCATAAATGGAGCCCGTGTGTTCATGGGCTGTTTCAGAGCACCAAGTTCAGTGGTGATCTCCTCATGGCTAGTGACAGACAAAACCCGAGCCTTCTAATATTTGTATCAGAAAGGGATAAGTTGTAGTTAAAGCTACTTACTAGATAGCTAGAAATTGAGACTGAGTCTCTGAACCTGCTTCTCCTGAAGCCAGTGGCAAAATTATCACAGATCAACATGAAGTCCAGCTAATGGGTTTCTGGTTTTGTGCAGAGATGATCTCAAGCCATGACAATGATCAAGATTTTGAGCATTCTGAAGTTCAAGGTTTTTAAGGTCAAAACTCAAAATTCAGATCAATGCAAACTTAAAAAAGCTTGGACCTATTGATTTGGTTTAAGTTCATTTCTGCTTTTCTGCTCCAAGCTTCTCCACCCCCCAATCCCATCCCAGCACATCTACCTCAGAACACATTGCCTCTTCATACAATAACATCAGCCCATTTGCTGTGTTGATATGGGTCTGTGGCAACCCAAAACCTCCAAACCTTCATTTTAAAGACAGCACTTTTTTACTCCTCCTGATTGCTAGGGAAAAGTTCCTGTCGTGGTTTGGGCCGGACTGGCCACTGAAGCAAACGACAAATGCTCTCACATGAATCATGTGTAAACAAAGCAGCACACTCTGCTTCAGCAAGCAGCCAGCCGGAACACCTTTGCTGAGGGTAAACTATCAGCTACACTGATCTCTTTGGTTGCTTACTCTCAACTTTATTTAAAGATACTTTGGGTATCAGCACAAACTATTTTGTCATCAGCCATTATAGTAGATAGGATGGGGACAAAAGTTGGGAGGGAAGATTACATGGTAGTTGCATTACAGCCAAATGTAATGGTGAAGGAGGAGAAGGAAAGGAGAAAAAAGTGGAACAGAAAAGCAAGATGCAGGGAAACAATGATGTTCATACAGACTAATTCTGAGTGATGCTCAGCACTGACAGCAATAACCAGTAGTTAATTACTACATAAACACTGTTCTATTACCAAGACAAAAGAACAGATGTAGATTGCAGGGAGGATGTGGTCTAACAAGCCTCAAGTTGTATCAAAAAAAGAAATGTAACTTGGCCATTCTACAGAATGACTCTGAAACTACGGACGTACTGAGCAAAGTTTTTAACAGGTTTGATTCTGATTTTCTTTCTCCTCAGGCAAAGAATTTATAATCATACTTTTCCATTACTAAAGCATTCTTTGTACTAAAATAATAAATATTTAATCATAAAACTGAGAACTCAGGAAAAGCTTCCACAGTAATCTCAGAGCTTTAGGGACACCTGTATTAGAGGTTGAGAACTGTAAGAGCTCAGTTCCTAACAGATCGAGGTCACACATCTTTTTCTGACACCTGTGCTTCCTTAGATTTCCCTCAGATTTATGGGAGATTTGTATGAATACTTTTCTGAAGTTGGAAGTATACATTATTGGCCAAAATCAAATTTGTTGTGTTGCATTACCGTGCAATGATTTTATCTCCACTAAGCCACGCTTTAATTTGAAGAACATCAGCATACTGTCTGAGTTTTACAGATGTCATAGACTGTGTAATTGCTATTAACAATGTCTGTTTTGGAACAATTTCATCGCAAATTCCACATAGATTTTTACACTTCATTTTTTATCATATCATCAGAGCACATCTGCTCTTTTTCAAAACTGTGGCCTGGAAAAGATGAAACAAAATTTCTTTCTTTCCTATCTGCATGAATGCTGTGGGTTTTGTGAAGGCACAGGTTCATGAGAATCAAATTCAATATTCTGCTAAATCAAAGGTTGTTCTTCTGAATTAATATCCCATTCACAAATGCCACAACCGACAGTTCTTTTCTTTCTCTCAGATTTTAAAAAATGCAAAAACTTTAAGAAGTTATTCTAATTACATAGCAAACCGAACAATGCCACTCAAGATAGAGCGTTAATAACTTGTCATGTACCTGGCTGAAGTTCTAAGCAATAATTTAGACTTGGCATGTATCTAGAATGAGGAAGATTTCTGCTGCCACTTACCAAGTCATCAAACTACACTTCAAAAATCTGACAGAAGCATTGAATTATGATCTACGTTTTCTGCAGAATATCAGTGGTTCATTATTAGCTTTTTTTGTGGTATGAAAATAACACTCTAGCAGTTTTTCCCTGGGAACCATTAACCCAGGATTTTCAGACGTGTTACGGTATTAACAATCTCCACAGCATTTTAATCAAGTAGGAAAATATTATTCGCAATTTATAGATGTGCAAACAGAGGCATAAGGCATACCATCACTGCACAGCATTAAGTCTATCTGTAACTCTAGGAGACGTTCACTACTTGAACTAAGCAGGGTTTGTATTGGTCTCTGAAATTCTACAATCTGTTAGAGGCCCTGAGATGCTAAGAGCTATAAATCATTGTTGCTATTAACAGCTGGTGAATTCCTTGGGGAGGCGTTCCTCCTGCGTAGACATAATGATAATATGATGGAAGCTGCAGTTCACTGCTAAAACGGCCAGAGACAGATTTCAGCCACCCACATCTGCAGTGCTAGTTGGGTGGAGCCTTGTTTTCATTTTTTAATCGTAGCTTGTGAAGGATATTTGAAAGGATAATGAGGATAGTTTTTAGGAGAATTAAGAAAACTATATAAACAGGGAATTTGAGGGGAACTGTAGGGAAACTATCCCCCCTCAGCTGCCAACATTCACAGATAAATCACTGTCCTTCACATGTGATGGCTGTTTGACTTCCTACAGGAAATGAGTTTGGTCCATCTCTCTCCATTTCCTGATGAACATGTGTCCATATTGCAAACGTCAGCATTACAACAGGCGCCTCTGCCAGCAGTCCTAAGAAAAGCTGAGGTGTATCTGAGCTGCAGCAACTTCTTCCCTCACTCGCATAGAAACCCCAATAAGTAGCACTAGCATTGGCCATGAGCATGCTCACAGGAGAGCACTGCCTCTTCTGCAGATGAAGAACGGGTTTCCATTGTGGAAGCTCCATTTGTTACTTCCTGCATTGCAAAACTGTGGAAACTCCATTTGTTCTTTCCTGCACTGCAAAAAAGATACCTGACGGCTGAAATTCTGGAAAATGTGTCAATTACCACTTATACTGCATGGTCACAATGCAGACCTGTGCTGGTCAAGGCTTGTAGGTGTTTCCATATGTCTGATATGCGGTTACTGATTAAGAATTAAACTTAGTATCATGCTAAACAAGTGTAATACTTCACCCGGGCAGTAACATACAGAGGTATTTCAGGCTTATCTCAAAAAGCAAGCTGAGATAGGTACATTAATTACGTTAGCTGAAATCCAGGGTAAATTAGCCTTGACAGACCATCATGTTGACATGGATATGCTCCTTCTGGTATCTGTGATAGCTTTCTTAATTAGCTGATTCTTTAGACAGCACTGATTTGTATCAGGCAGATACATTGTACGATCTAATCGAGTCTAACTAAGCCCAGGGGTATCTTAATGCCAGTCAATGGAGCATAGGAAAACAGACCATAATCTGTCATAGCAGAAAACTGTAGTCAAAGGCTGCCAGGTCATGAAGCTATATCAAATATGGTCCTTAGTCTGTAGTTTATCTGGGTGTCTAACTGAGGATTTAGGATACAACGGCTAACTTAGACAAGAGACTCTTAATTTTTAGACATATTCCAGTGATGACTCATTGCTGCTGTGCAGCCCATTTTACTGTTCTGATCAGATAAAACCACAGCTGAATCCTATGTACAAGCCTCGGTTTTAGTAGCCTCACCTGCTAAATGGAAGGAGATTTGGAAAGACTCTAACAATATTGCAAAGGTCCAGAGAGCCCTTTTTCCTCCTTTGTATATTCATCCAATACCATTTTTTATAAGAGCACAGGCTTAGCTAGATTAATCTTATTTACCATCTTCATAGATAAGTTCATACCACATGCCAGTGCCCACTGACTGTCTGTGCTTTAAGGCCAGGCAGGCAGTTAATAGTACCAGAGTTTGATAATGAACTTCCTGATCTTTGCAAAGCATCAAAAGGGAGATGCAGCTTCATTGCCTGCTTACTAGTTAACCTTCTAAATCCCTATTGCAAAGCCATTAATCCATTATCACAGAATATAAACCTCCAGGTAATGCTAGCAACAGTCTTATAGTATCAAAGCATGCTTTGGATTATCCATGGCATGCCACTAATGCACAGGCCTTTGGAGCAGATACTGTACTTTGTCTCTGCTTCCAGTTTATTAGTTCCCATAGCAAGAAAGTCAGCAAAGAGGCCAATGTATAAATACCATATGGAGTTAGCAGGCCCTTTTGAAAGTGAACTGAGGTATCAGAGGTAACGGGAGTATAGAAGGCCACAGCAGATGTGAATGCAGGTGATGAAGTTTTATAAAACCTGTAAGGCTGGAAGAAGACTTTCTGGGCATAAAATCCCTGGGCTCAGTTCTCTCTGAAACCTAATTCTGAAATACCGCTTGTAGAGAAATAAAATGGTGAGGAGGGGTGAGGGACAGTCTGCCTCCTTGTCTAAAGAACTGTCACCATGCAGTTTCCTAAATGCTGTTTCTCTCCCCCAGGAAAACTTGCAGAAGCTGGTGCACATTGAGCACAGTGTGAGAGGGCAGAGTGGCCTCCTCCAGCCAGGAAGGGTGAGTGCTGCAGGCAGACCTATGCTGATAAGGGCATTGTTTCCACCCAGCTATATCTCTCATTTCGTGGATGGCCAGATTTCAGACACCTACAGGTGTTGTTTACTGAGCTACTGTGATAAGAGTTGGAGCACTGGTTTGTGTAAAAAGCCATCACTCTGGCAGTGTACAAAGAGATGTGCCGAGAGCCTCAGGCTGGGAAAGACATGCATTGCCCCTGCTTTTACACAGAGCAGCCATTTAACTTTTCACTCCAGTTGTCCTCAGCCACCCCATGTGTAGTGTGCTTTGATGGAGCTGCTGTTTTCCTCCATATATACTCCTGTTGAAAGGCTGCAACACTAGCAGGAATCACTTGCAGCCTGGAAAGGTTCAGAGTTTTATTTGGCTGAGTAAGAACCTTAAATCACGGGAAATTGCTTGTTTTCAAATTGTTATTCTCACCATTCCCCGGTGGTGCTTTTAATGCAAGACATCATTTTGAAGCAACACATGAACAGAAATATGGGAGAGTGTATCGCTGAGTGTATGGGACAGTCTTGCCATCCATGTAAAATGCAAATTTCTTCTCTTGGCTTTCAAACCTGTCCAGTTTTCTCAGCTCCAACCTACCTCTACCCTTCAAAATATTTCTTTCTTGAGTTCTGCGACTCTCCATTTCCTGTCAGTCCACCAATATCTTTAGCCAAACTCACGAAGCAATTTTCGAGGCATGTATACTCATAGCGTAAGAATCCTCATCAGCCAAATACTGAAGTCAACCTCTATTTTGTCTCTAACATCACTATTCTCACTTTGCCTTGACAGGTAATGCTTTAACAAATTCTGCAAACCACAGCATACAGAATTTGCAGGATTGGTCTCTTTGATTATAAATTGTTCTAGAGTGGAAAACTACACCAGATTCTCTTCTCTATCCAAAAAGAGTAGATGACTGTTAATCCAGTGATGTAGTTCAGTTATTCTAGACCTTTTCAAATGTTAACTGCAATCAAGTTATAGTATGATGGTTTAGCTGCTTACGTACACAGTCCTATAATTACATACATAGTAACAATAAGGACTGACCAAGTATGTTTGCAAACATGTACATATTATGTATGCAGGCATAGTTATTTGGATGTAGTGTGCTGAAACCCAAGGTTTCAGCTTTTCTTTTTGGTCTGTCTATTTTTAAAGACAAGAGTTCTTTTCTGAAGCCCATTTCATGTTAGCTTTGCAATCCGTGACAGTGACCTCTGAGCACAGTCCATGGTGCAAAAGCAGTGGGCTGAGGACAAGTGGGTTTCCGACCCTTTTGGTTCTGATACAAATGCAAGCCGTGAAGAGCAGCAGGGCTAACCCAGGCAAACACTAAGCCAGATCATAAGGAGTAAGGTTAGAAGCAAGTTCTGAGGTATCTATCTCTTCCCGTGCTGATGAAAGCAGAGTAGCTCTTTCCCCAAGAGTAATATTCTCTTTTCTCAATAAGATTCAGAATGTGAAGTCTCAGGATTATAATCTGCTGTTTGTTTTCTCCTTCAGATCTTTGTTAAAGAGGGAACGCTGATGAAAGTCTCTGGCAAAAACAGGCACCCTCGGCATTTGTTCTTGGTAAGATTTCTTTTATATTTTTACCATCTCTCTTGTATCTTCTGCTGCACTTATGCAGCCCTGAGCCCTGGCAGAAGTTTTTAACCTGATCAGCAGTGATGTGGTGAGTCAGTTTCTATTGCTAACAGGGCTGTAGGTAGCCCTTTTCACACATCCCATTGGCCCTGCATAGAGGAACACAGGCTGTGCAGCTCTCCGTTTGCGCCACAGCCACGTATAGCCCTGATTAGGTCATAATTTTGCAAAAGCAAAGTTTCCAAGGTGATCAGGAGGCTGGGAGCTCCTGAATACTTTCAGCAATTAAGCTTCACACTTGAAAGTCCAACCCTAAGGCCTTAGGAGATCTGATTAGAAGCAACAGAGCACACCCTACTGCTAAAGTTTATGAAAGCTTTCTTTGGACTCATTTGGGAGAGATTTGTATCCTTGAAGCTCAAGGACTGGGTTTTAGTTCCTGCTGTCCACATCTGTGTAAATTACCTGATAACTGTGTGCATTGCCTCGGTATAGTCCCTCTGAACACACACCTCAGCTTCCTGTTGATTAGAGCAACAGTCTTCAATGACAGTTTGCAAAATTCTTCTAAGATAGTAAAGAAAAATGAACCTTTCATCAGTTAGCTGGAATATCCTTCACAAGGATTCACAACCCTACTGCAAAAATTGCAAGTATTTGCAAATCAACAGATGAAAAAACACTGGTTTGGAGATAGGCTATTAACACTCATGCTTTCTGCTTTGTATTACACACTACATTGAGCAGTTACAGAGTGTCTGAGACTCCAGGCTCCTGAGCTCTGTTCTCAACTTTTCAGGTACCTTATTGTGTAACCACAGGCATTTTTATGCATTCATTGGTATGAAGGGGAAAAATACTTCCCTGTGTCTTAGGAGTTTGTTACCTGCTTACCTGTTAGTGTTTGAAAAATTCTTTAGGGCTCCTTCCCAGAAAAGAACTGAGCATTACTGGTGCTATTAACATTAAAGTGCTGTTTGCAGAATTTATTTTAAAATAAATGGCTTATATGCCTGAAATACATATTTTCTGTGGCCTCTGTAAGTGCTGACAGCTTTTCACCCTGGGACCATTGTGAGGAGAAGAGATGGCTTATTACAGAAGTCATACATTTTGCCATTAATTATTCTTATTTCTCCCTCTTATTAATATTTCCTATTTGTGCATGAGTGGATGCACAAGCTTCTTTGCCTCCTCGATCATGTATTGCAGTCAGAATCAAAGATCATATGGGATGGGAGACAGTGCTGGCACTGCACTTTTCTGATGGCTTCATTGGCTTCTGTGAAAATCCAGACTTTCTTGTACTGAAGCTGATGGATTTCACCCAAATCTTCAAATATGAGATTGCTGCAGTGCTGTTTTACTGAGTCAGCATCAATGGACTCTAGCAACAGCAATAAATGTCAAAATCATGACTTTGTTGTAGCCAAGGGAAAACAGCCATGCCAGAAACTCCAGGAGCTGGTCTTAAGAAACAGTGTTCTCAGGAGTAGTGACTCTGAAGCCTACTGATGACCACTTCATAACAGATAATACTTGGTTCCTTACTGATCTCTCTTCTGAAACACTCGCCTTTGCTAGTATTACAAAAACATTTTGGAGTTGTGGCTAAAGCTGGGACCAAATTCCAAGAAGTTGTTACCATTTCATCTTCCAGTGTGTTCGCAATTGCCATCATAATCCACTATTATGGCAAACACTGAAGTGTCACAAACCTAGCTATTATAATGTAATAAACATTGAGAGGAAGGTAATTTAAACTTGGGATAAACTGAGATAAATTTCAAGTAGTCCAAAATGGTTGTATCAGCTTGAAGGTCACAAGAGGCTGAAAGTATTACTGGAACAAAGAAAGCACAGAAATGAGTTTCTGGCACTTTCTAGTTTAGGAGCTATTTTTGATTCCTGAGGAGAGTTCAGCTGCTCAAACCCGGATGTTAACTGCAAAGAGAGAAGTGTCTCTTGGCAGCTGGAGACATTACAGTAGCCAGTGTCCTGTTGTTAATAGATGCTCTCAGTATTCAGAAACAGAGCTTTTTCTTCCTTTCAGTCAGAAAGCCAAACTGTGACCAAACATGCTGTCATGCAAAGTATGTGGTGGAGCTAGACTAAACCATAGTAGTCACTTTCAAGAACCAAGAGACACATAAAACTGGCTTCTTTCCTGCTCTAGCACACCAAAGTTGCAACCACTTCAGGATTCCTGCATTATGTCTCCTGTAGAGGCGGGGTGGGGGTGATTGGAACTTGGAAATAGTTTGAAATTTATTGGCAAATATCTGCCTTTGGGTTCAGTGATTTTTTTACTGTCTCCTCTACCCTGAAAGCTTCTCAGGTTCCTGAGCAATGCCATGTATGGTGAAATAGCAGGAAAGTGAGACACTGTGGAATATGGTAATTCCTGCATTAACACCTGAATGGGTTTGCATTATCTGCTTGTCACTGCTAATGCTGTGGATTCTCTGTTGTGTCACCACCACTCATGCCATCACCACTCATGCATTGCTTAATGGACTATTTAGCCTGTGGATACACGAAGACAACTACTGCATAGGTATGGCAACGTATTTTCATCTTGGCATATAGCATCTTTACTGCATCAGTCTTAAGGCCCTACCAGCCATCACTGCCAACACCTTTTTGTAATAGCCAAGGCCTGCATGAACATATCCTTCCCTCTGACAGTGCATCTAGCCCAACCATGTGCTGTGTTGATTCTGATGCCTGGGGACACTGTGTGGAAAAAAACCCAACCCAAACCCCCAAGATTAGAATAATCTCCTAAACAGTGTCTCTTAAACCACGCATTTATTTAAAGCCTTTATCTTGTAAGGACCATATCATAATCCGCTGAAGCCACTGGGAAAACTCAGGTAGGATAAGAATTTGTCCTAATGTATTAATCAAAAAAACATTTCAGAACTGGCTTTCTTTTTGATGCTTCACGTGTCAGCTGCCACTCAAAAAGATCACCAGAAGCTAACATGTATAGGTGTAGTTTGGATATGTGTATTTACCTTAGCTACCCAAAACAGATTTTTAAATGAACAGCATTTTCTGAAGTTCTTAGTAGTGAACTTACTCTGACTGAAGCTAAGTCAAGCCCAGGACCTGGAGAGAATTTCAGTGGAAGAGTATACTCTGAAGGATACCCCTGAGAATTTAACCCCTACTCATCCAGGAGATGAGCCCACCAAACTAAAGTTGTAGTTAGAATATGCTATAAAAATTGGGTGCGTGCCAGACTCCTACTTGGCCTGTGCATTCAGGGTGTGCTTTGGTGGCGCTTGTGCTCTGAACATGTGCCCATAAGGAGCGTTGTATGCCTGTGCACAGCTCATATAAGCATGAGTGTGTAGGACACACATTTAGGGGCCTTTGACATGCATATGTTTCTGTGGGTGTATGTTGTATGTATCACAAGGTTACTTGAGCTGGCTGTTTTGTGCACGCTGACGGTATTGTTGAATCTGGTGTTTCCTGGCAGGATGTTTGGTGAGTTTTGCTGTGCGCCTGTTTCCTGCGTCCAGTCTCTGTTTACAAGGATGTTGGGGCCTCTTTGCAGCACAGTATGGGCTGCTGACACTGGCAGGCCCCCTAACTGCCCCCCAACCACAGGACTTTGCAACTCAGACACTGTCTCTTATCTCACCCTTCCAAGAATTTCCCTACAAAGACTGCTTGTGTTGCAAGTGGGGTGCGGGAAGCCGCCATCAAATGGGAGACTGTTTAATGCTCTAGCTGGCAGGGCTGCAGTACAGGAGTTTTTGGAGTCAGAGCTTGGAAAATGCCATCCCAGCACACATTGAGGCTGCTTCACTGACACTCTGGGGCTGTTTAACACAGACTTGAATAGAACAACACAGGGTTCATAATGAACTACCCTTTAAAACATTCAGAAAAAACAAACATGTGGTAGGAGCTTTTAAACAGAGAGTACATTATGTATGGATGCCAGCAGTTCAGCAGGGCACAGATAAACTTGTTTGGATCAATAAATTTGGACACTGTAGGTTAGAAAACGTGCGGTGACCCCCAATGTTACTAGGTTCCCATCACAAAAGAGAGGATTATAAAAAAATGGGGGAAATATAAAAGTAGTAACAGAAAAAAAGAAAATTAAAGAGCAGATGTATCCTTTCACTTGTGCTATCAACTGCTGTTTTGGGGACTCTGTGTGTGTGTGGAGCAGTGCAGAATAGGAATATTTGCTCCCATATCAATATCTGAGCACTCTGGGGATCCCAATTATTCAAAAGTTTTCTGGCAAACAGGAAGTGGGTCTGAAACCCAAAGACCTCTGGGAACTCCCCTGGGGGTTGTGGCAGTCAATCCCTTCTACCACAGATTCCTGAGGGGCTGCAAGGTCAGCTTTTATCATGGCCCAGTCCTCACTGCTTCAGGGAACAGTGCGCAGCATGAAGCAGGAAGACACATGAAACCACTGGTACTGATGCTAGTTCTGTCCATACCATTCCTGTAGCCTCCACTCAGGTCTCCAGTGGCAAAGGAGACAGCAGCAAGTGCAGACCCTTTCTTTCTTCATGAATATGTATGCCTTGCTTAGCAAGCTTTGAAATGTTGGTCATAATTTTATTGTGTCAAGCTGTGGCTGGTGGGACCTCAGAGTCACAGCCCACTGGTATATACTGTGGCGGAGAAAGACAGAAGGAGGAAAAAAAACTCCAATGGGCAATTATAAAGCAAAGTCATCACTAATGTTTAATAAAATCTTGGGATATTAACCAGAGCTCTTGTGACAATGGTGTGCACCAGGGTGTCATCCTTAATCAACAGTAATATAAGAATGGGCTACTTTTTAAAGAAATATATAACTTTTAAAATAAATAAAAGAAATGGGGTTTGCTGTTCAAGAAACCCAGTAGCACATTATGCCAGAATCCTGAAAATCTCTCTTAGGAGTTCACTTCTTTGGGCTTAGTGCCCATAACTAGTTACCTTTTCTTGTGGTTTGAAGCAACCCTTAAATACTAGCACTGACGAGTGGCAAAGGAAGTCCTGTTTTCTCATATAATCCTTTGAATGTTCAGGACATAGCAGAATCACCAGGCAAATACAAGATTTCACTAGTATTCTCTTATTTCACAGAGTATTCTCTTAATATTAGCAATGAAGTCTGCCTGCCTTCTTACCTTTTTCCCACCTGGCTGCTGGTGTCCTAGTTGCTACTAGTGAAAATAAGTGAAAATAGCTTTCATCTGCTTTTCACTTAAAGGTTTACATTTGCTCTGTTTTTTCTACCTTAGCCTCCTGGATACTCAGTGTGCAGTAGGCTGTGATGAATTTTCTGGTTAAACTGGGAATCATCGTGTGGTCAGTACTGTGCGGGTGTCACTGTGCTGATTAGATTAACGTTAGCATGAAACGTAATTTATGGAGCAATAAGTAAATCACAGAAAAAGTCTGTGACAAGCCATTTGTCACGTTGTTCTAAGGAAATTCTATTGTGTTGTTGCAAAACGAGTAAATTCTCCACTTTAGACTACAGAGAAGAGAACACGAGACTCCTATTCTGACTTGATAGTATGCTTTTATATCCTCATTTGAGAAGTGTTACATTAAAAGAGCTTTAAACACTGCATGAGTTAAGACTTACTAGAAGGACACAGAGAAATAGGCAGTAGAGTGACCAATGCAGGAGAGCATGGGAGTCTTTTTGTTAAGAAAACATCCATAAGGGTCCACTTTCCGTTTTTTTCTCAGGCAAGCAAATTAGTGAAAATTCTACACCAGCAGTTTTAGGTGGCGAGGCAGTACTATCAAGATCCCAACAATTCCAGTCATACTGGGTACATTATTTTATTGCCAAATCACTCATTACTGTCCTCCCTTCTTCTCTGTGTCTCTCTTTATCACAGTTTTCCTTCCAAAATATAATATTATTACCATCCAATTGGCTATATTTAAATGTCTTTGTCACAGAGGAATCCAAGTGAAGCTGGTTTCTGTCTACTTTTTAATTTCTTGAGAATTACTGCATTTAAGATGCCTTGTCTCTGGCATCACACAGTATTACCTATGCCTTGGTTTTATATTGCCTTGCACATCTTTGTTCATGGTATTCCAGTACAGTAACCTAGGAGGTGTCTGAGTTTATGCATGTTGGTACTGATGTGAGAGGGCTGGGAAAGACAACGAGAACAGGTCCTGCTCATTCAAGTAAAGTAGACAATATATACACACGAGCGTTACTTTGGCAATGTTATGGCACACCGATACTGCTATTCCTTCTAGTAGCAAGGGAAGGAGAGGCCAGCCAAGACCTACAAGGTCCAGTTCTGCTGTTTCATTTATTTGTTTGTTGGCACAAAGGTAAAAGGCTGCAATAATGTCTATGATTAAGTTAGGCAAAGAGAAGATCTAATCCCATTTCGTATGAAGCCGTTTGAAAAACATGCATTCTGCAAGGAGCTGTAAGAACTATGGTAATATTTGGGGTGATAAGATACAGACTTTTTTTCCTCATAAAATGAAAAAAAGTTTCTCATTTTTGCCCTTCCATGGTCTCTGCTGTGGCCCACAGACTCAGCAAAGGTGTCCTATGTCTAGGCAGGTTTTGCTGGCACTGAAGTACAGTTACTGCTCTCAAATATCCAAACCATTCCTCCCTGAATCATTCCTCCAGACTGTGGCACCTCTTTTCACCTCCACTTCCTTTTTGCCCAGAAAATGGAAGTCCCTGAAGCCCAGCCCTACCCCAGCCTCACTACGGCTTCACTGTAGGGGACCCTGAGAGAGTCAGAGCTCCAGCATCCTGGGCAGTTAGCTGGTATTGCCAGGTAGTAAACGCAGAGCCTGCCTTCCCAACTTGAACACGGCATTGCCCTTAAAACAAGCGGCTGTTTCACCCAAGCTGAATAAAAAAGAGCTGATTATCTACTTGCTTAGCCATTAGCAACAATCAAAAATGGGAAGAAATCAAAGTACTGATGCAGACTCCCTGGAGTTTTATAGAAATGCAGGTTTTGATCTAAGCTGCGTGGCTTGGGCCTGTCTTTAGTAACAGTCCTAGCAGTTCATCAAGTTACTGCTTGTTCTGTGCATCCCCCCCAGGAGTAATGGGCAGGCCTGCAAGCCATATTGCAAATTATTGATTTTGTCTTTCTCTTCATATAGATGAATGATGTTCTGCTGTACACATATCCCCAGAAGGATGGCAAATACCGACTGAAAAACACCTTGGCTGTGGCAGGCATGAAGGTAATGCCTCATCTGTATTATAGGCTGGAATTAAAGTTGTATAGTGGGCTGTTAGCACTTTCCTGGTTTATGTCTCCTATCCAGCTGAGGGCAAGGGGAAATGGGATGGACCTGTTATCAGGGGATTCCCTTGTTTCTTAGAAGAGACAGAAGGAAAAATAATATAAAGCAAACATATAAAAGATTATCTATAAGGCTGTGACTTAGTACGACAGCCTTATTCAGACTGCATAAATAATACAAGCCAAAATCAGTTTTAGCATCTGAACATGAAACTGGAGACAGAAAAGATTTATTATCCCATTTTGCCTATTCCTCTCTTCATGTCTCCAGCCAATACATGATTGTTCCCTACAACACATTCACTAGGGCTTAGCCTGCCTGGTTTTAAACTCCCGCCACTCAAAATTTACATAGGCTTTCATTTGCCTGGTTTTCATGTGCCCTTTAACCATTTTCATCAAAAGGATTAATGGGTTCAAAAAGTGATCAGCCAATTTATGAGGAAAAGGTGTATTGGGAGCTATTACATGAAATGATATAAATACAGTCTCTTCTTCAGTAAATTTCTAAATTGCAGATTACAGAAACTGAACACAATTGTCCTGTTCTTGCACTCTTTCGCTAAGCATCCACTGGCACCAGTACCTGTGCAACAGGAGATACTGGGCTGGAGGTGTCTCTGCATCTTACCTAGCCATCCATTACGTACCTCCTGCCAAGAACCTTCATAACTGTTCATAGCTAATATGCCAAATTATATTTATGTGAAAGAGGGCTTGAACTGACAAGTCAGGAGTTTGGGGATCTAGGAAACATGCAAGATGAGAATTACTAATCATTAATTCCAGCAGAATGACATGGATGGGTTAAGGTGTTATGAAAAGGTGGGAGGCTGATCAGCCTAGAGATCTGATAGTCTAAAAATAACCAAGGGTTCCCTGTTGGGATAGGAATTGCCAAAACACTCTACCATTAAGTGAAAAGGAGTTGCAGAGCAGGTACTTGTTGGGGTACATTTGAAACACCGAGTCACTGGCATATTACATGCTTGTTAATGACAACGTCTTAGTACCATGAAGCTATGTTTCTCCTAAGTGGCTGTTGCTATTAGTAGGCAACTAATGGCCAGGTTGGACAGGGCTTCGAGCAACCTGGTCTAGTGGGAGGTGTCCCTGCCCATGGCAGGGGGGTTGGAACTAGATGATCTTTAAGGTCCTTTCCAACTCTAACCATTCTATGATTCTATGGTAATACACTACATGGCAGGGAAAAGGTTTTAGCTGAGCTGTAGCTTTTAAGTATTTTTATTGCTCTTAAAAAGCCTTGCTGCAGACAGGCATTCACTGAAGTGCTTCACTGTATAAGGTCTGCATGTCAGGAACAAATTTATTTCCATTCATTCCAAGAACAGCCAAAACTTTTGCCCAAAATGCTCTGACACTTGTCAGATTAAACATCTCCTAAGCTTGTCATATTAAAACTGAACCCTGATTGATACTTTATCCTTACCTTTATAGTTGGATTAAATGATTTTTTTTTCCTTTAGCACCATATTGAAATAGAGAGCATTCTTCATTACACCAGCAATACAAAAGACAGAAAGCCCTACCTGCCCATCTCTTTGCATTGAAATGTGAAACAGATGACTGGGACATCATCAATCCATATGCATTGAGACTTGTATGGTGTACTGGTTATAGACAGTTTAATTCATGTCCACCCTCATGTTCATGGCATTTGTTTCTAGGTCAGCCGCCCAGTGACAGAAAAAGCCCAAAACCTCCTGAAGATTGAGTGTGATGAATATTGCCTGACCCTATCAGCAAGGTACTGTCCCCAAACAGCCATGGCAAAGGGTGTTACATTCTAGAGCTGTATCTCTAGATTAGTCTAACCAATATGCAAGACTTAAATGGTGTCTCATTCTTCTTTAACTCAATTTCAGTCTGTGCTATTGTGACAGACAATGGTTGAGTGCTTGATTACACAATGAAGATATTAATTATAAATGCGAAGCTCATAACTGTAACTAATTCAGCTCATATACCAAGTAAAGATTAGAAGTCAGCTCTTGGTAACATCTGGAAGGGAAAGGAAAGAGAAGAAAGTCTGTTACTAAGAAGCCTCAGCCCCTTCCATTATCTTTCACGCTTTTCCCCTGTGACACTAAGAATATATTATATCTCCCTTTTGTAAGTTCACTTGTTACTTCATACCACTAGGGTTGCAAAACTGCTGGAGAAGATAGTAATTAGGTAATACCTAAGGCAACAGATATAAAAGCATTTAATAGCGCTTAAATGACAAAGCCAAAATTAAACCTTACTGGCAATCTCATGGGTCTTTCTAATAAAGGGAATTTCACTAATGAGTTTGTGTAGCGGTAGTACTGATTGCAACTGGGAGTCAGGATCTCTGTTCTGGGATCACAAGCTAATGCCAGAAAGAGATTGCTTCTGATCAGAAGATAGTAGTGTACTGTATTTTTTCATGCTTCTAGCCCCAAATTATCCTGCAAAGTTACCTAGAGCTACAGTAGAAAGGTGGCTGGCTTGATTTACAGGTGTAGTTTACTACAAAAGACAGCACACTAGCAGTGGTATTAAAATTAAGTCTTCCAAATAGCAAGGTCTTCGATGCTTTTAAGTACTGACTTTCCCACCATCAGTCTCCAAGTACAGCATGGCTGGAAACATAGCAGGCTTCCCCAAACTACACAGTGCAATAGAAAGACAGGGAGGGCACTTTCTTATACAGATTCAGAATTTGGAGCTCTCGTCCTTCCCAGAGCACTGCCATCTATAGGTGGTGCTCAGATACCTGTCAAAGCCTTTTTGTCCGTTTCCTTTTACAACCAGCAAATGAGAAAATATCTGAGTTTATCTTAGAGCTGCACACTCATTGCAACCCTCAAAATATACACACAGTACTTCTGAATTACCTGCTGCCAGTTACAAAAGCAGGATGTGTACGGTCCTTCTGTATTGCAGAGAGGAAATAAGTGCTGCATGTCCCCTTTATTCAGGGCAACTGAAGTTGGCATCCCTAGTGAGAAGCTTGGGATGTTCTGCTTGCATTGTTATGTTGCTTCTTTGCCTTTTGTACTCATATCAAGTCTGTGCTTAGTTAGCCTAAACAAAGCATGTGAGGCCACTACAAGCTGTGTTTCTTTGATACTAGATAGAACCAGGGCCTGAGACTAATGTTGCCCTTCTGATAACAGCCAGACGGAGACTGACTCTTCTCAGAGCACTGGGATAGAGCCCCTTTCCCTTCCTTGTGTGGCTCATTCTGGGACCAATCTGCCATAAATCACCCAAGAACATTTTTTCCTCTCCCTTTCTGTACTGGCTGGCAGAGCTGGTGAGACACCAGTGGGACATCATGCTCTCCTAATGCCACTGCACAACATCCTTGGCCTGCTACACTCACCAAAAGGAGTACCAAAGACAGAAAAGTACCAGAAGGCTTCAAGTGTCCCTAAAGACTGTATCTTTTACTGCTCACGCTGAGGTGCTGCAAGTCTGCACTGAAGGCCAGTTGTTAACAACCACAACACAAACCTCAGCGCCTTTACACTTGTATGAGACAAGGTGAATGCATGAGTGCCAGGGACTAAAGGCAGTAGAATGAAGATGACCAGAGCTCAGAAGTCAGCGTGGCTATATGAGCAGATGGCACTGTAAAGTCTTCGCATCTCCCGCTGAAAATGGCTTGCTCACCCAAAGAGCCGTGCTATTGGCTTGCTGTGAGCTGGTAACAGATCTGAGCACAGAGCCATTACAGAGAAGGCTCATACTGCTCTTATACCTTTATCTGCATTTCAAGAATGTTCTTCTTGGACACAGGGGTAACTATGTGGTGCCCATATAAAATACCAGAGCACTGGGAGAACGCAGTCAGTGTTACCTCCCTAAAAGGCTAATTCAGAGTGACAACGGCGGTACTGCAACAAAATCCCCTCCCATCCCATCCCAGTTTCTGTGTTCCATGGATGACCCCTGCTGTTCAGGAGACTGCAGTGACAATTTGACCCTCTCTATTTGCTTAAGGAAAAATACATGAGCCAACAAGGATAACTGGTAGCTCAGCACAAAAGTTGCAGCCCAAAAATGACACAAGGACCCAATATAGCAATGGTAAATCAAGGTCTGAACTCCTCTGAGCCTCAGAGGTTCAGCAAAAATTCCTCTGAGCATTTGCACAACCAATGAAATAGCTAATTAAGAATAGGCCAGAGCCAATTGACATAATTTATCTTACGCATCAGCAGACAGGTGTTATTCCCACATTTAGACACTAATAACCTGTGATTACTGCCTAGAGATGTTTAATGAAGTGGAGAAGAGGTTAAAGGGGGCAGTTAGATATTAGGCTTTTAATAGCAGATTGTCCCTCTTATCTGTCTTTCCCAAAGTGGCTTTAATTTACCTCACTATATGGGCCATGATTTCCTTTGGTTTTTTAAATCATATCTTAACTCTCAAGTGAAGAGAATTTCCAAGAAAGAATTATCTATGTGCCCTTGTGGCCAAGAAGGCCAGTGGTATCTGGGGGTGCATTAAAAAGAGTGTGGCCAGCAGGTGGAGGGAGGTC
>RSEF01000012.1:23341914-23358628 GCA_003993805.1 Himantopus leucocephalus | reverse complement strand
CAGGCGGTTGGACTGGATGAGCTCCAGAGGTCCCTCCCAACCCCAACCATTCTGTGATTCTGCGATTCTTCAGATTTCTTAGAAAGTGTAATTTGACAGGACTTTTGGTAGTAATGAAGACTGACTAGTAGTGTGACTCTTGCCAGAGATTATGTGTAACATAGCCCCTTGGCTTGCAGAAGTTAGCCTATGTGCAGTAGATACACTGGCTCAGAGTTTCTGCTCCAATTTCTGCTCCAGGCTTGTCGAATTTTACAGAGGCTGGTGTTTTTCAGACTCTCAGAGTGCAGAGGGAGGCTGTCAGATATCACTGATAAAATCTGGCTTTTTTTTTTAAGACCACAAAAGAAAAATTGTTCTCAGATGTCTTGTTTGGTGGCCTTCATGAGAACAGTGTGAGGAAATCACAGCTGAACAGCAGCTGGTGATGATGCCACTGCTAATTTTTACAACAAAGTCTAGTGGGTAGCTTTAATGTGAGTGGATGACATGACTTGGGGAGGGGAGAGCACACCGAGTTGCGTTCCCTCTGTGACTGATGCTGGGAACAGCTAGAGCTGTGCACAGTTTCAGATGGACAGGAAGCACACAGTTTGAAGTCACAGCAGGAAAACCAGCTAACACAGGCAGGACCGCTTATGGCTGTAACAGAGCGAATGCATCTGGAAAGTAACAGGCACTAAGAGCCCTGCTGCTTTTCTGGGATAGCTGGACTGGCACAGAAGTGCAAAGTGCTCGCTGTTTTGCCTTGAGCAAAGGAGGCATCTAGGGGCCAGTGTGGAGAACTACTGACCTCCATGCACAACTGCAACTAGAGGGAATGCAGAACTTCCTTTCCAAAATGCTGTCCTAGCCTCTTGCCAGGAGACTGGAGATAGTCTGTGATGGAGCTAGAGGAAAAGGAAAGCATTCACATCTCTACCGTGGGTGACAGACTTCTGCATTTCCCAACATGCAGATCATCTAAGCATGCCACTGTAGAGATGGGCATAAACACGCTTACTTTGAGCAACCCATGCCAACACTACATGCCCTAAAGTGCCTAAATGCTAGGGCAGACATGACAAAGAGACATTTCATATTGTCTTATGTGATCTAGGATTGAGCGGCTTACAGCAAAGTCAGAGACTCCTCTGAAAAATTTTCTGGGCATTCAGTTCCTTCTCAGTCACAGTCCTAACCATAGATCTACACTAAGCATCCCACTGAGTATGTCCAACAGTCAACTTTATTCCTGGTCAGAAAATTTCCAGTTCAGTGCAGTAGTGGGGAAAAGCAAACATTCATAAAGTGAAGGTTTTCTCCTCTGATCCAGAAACAGCTTGTTTGAGTCCCTGCTGTGCATGGCATTGACTGCTTTGCTGTATTTCATTCCGCAGCTCTTGCTCAGAAAGGGATGACTGGTACAGCTGCATCAGCAGACACATCCCAGATGACTACAAAGCTCACAACACTTCCACTTTCCACAGCA
Organism: Himantopus leucocephalus; assembly: GCA_003993805.1. Lineage (NCBI taxonomy): Eukaryota > Metazoa > Chordata > Aves > Charadriiformes > Recurvirostridae > Himantopus > Himantopus leucocephalus. Next base: position 23,357,157 of record RSEF01000012.1, on the reverse strand, counting down.
GCGTGGAGGTAAAAGGAGGCCAAGTCTTTCAATGCTTGAAAGGGGAAGGGGGAAGGGAGAGAGAGAAAGAGGAAAGGAGGGAGGTTATAAAATGCAGAGTTCCTAGGGGCAAGACATTCTTACTATTTTCATTTAAACCAGTATGCCAAGCTTAAATAATGAAGCTCATCATAGCTCATGGGACACCTCTGAAATGTTAATCACACTCTGTACTCTGTGGTCTCTGCTTAAATAGGAGTCTTTCTGGAGGAAGACTATTTTGGATGAACTAAAAATAGCTACAAATCTGGTAGATCTTAAGAAAATGAAACTACCCATTAGTTACACTAATATCATACACACAGTAAGGTCACTGCCAGTGCAAACCCCACCAGCAATACTCTAATTGTACCAGCACAATTGATGTATATTATTGTTATCTGATTCATTTTAGTTGTGCTACTCCCAGTTAAGAAGGCAAAGAATGCATTAGACAAAAATTAAAAATGCTATTTTAGGTTATGTAGAACCCCAGTTTTATTAAATAAGACTAACTGTAAACCTGAATGTGTGCAAGGAGAAACTGGGAGGAATTTGATTTTTCTGCATTTAAACCCTATTTATCTGCAGAAGTCTAATTTCCTTGTAGGAAACCCTCCTAACAAACAGTCCTTCAAGGGCACGAGAGCTTGTGCTACTTGTGCCAAGCACTAAGCTGCTGTGAAGTGACAGTGGAGTACCCGTAATACCTTGGTGCTGAACCTGAAGTAACACAGCTTCTCGTCACGGCCTATTAAATTGGGTTCAGTTCCACAATGACCATGGCTCCTTGGGCTTGGAGCAAAGGCACCTGTACAGTGCTGCAGTGTGGTGCATTCCCAGAAATAGGAACAGTGAATAAATTTTCTAAAGCTGCTTACATATATTCAGATCAGCCAGGGAAAGCATGGATCAGATTTGGATTGTGTGTGGGTAAATTAGTCTTTCTTTTTTTCAGTTTTACTGTTTACTGTACTGTCTCTTCCCAGTCATAGAACTGTCCCAAGGTGTAATGACATAAAGAGCTCAGGCCCTTATATTATTTCAAAAGGTGTTAACAAAAAGATGGGTTTAACTCATGTTCTTACCTGCAATTTGCATATGCAATGAATCAGATCCTTGTCTGATGTGGAAGAGTGTCAGTGCCTGACCAATAATAGATCTACATGGATTTTTACCTGGTGTGACTCTGGCTTCAGCAGCACTGTGTACTGACTGGCCACAGTCCGTCAGTGCTGAAGCAGCTGTATCTCACAATGTGTATTAGGAATTAGAGAATTTGGGGATCACAGCAGGTGAAAGCAGACCGAAATGAGAGATAAATTGTACATGATGGAGCAGGGCTGACTGAGTGTACTTTGGAAGTGTGGATTCATTTGTTCTTGTTTGATTTTAAGCTAAGGGAGAGGCTTGGAATACCCTTGGGTGAGAGGCCTCCTACTTTGGTACCTGTGTCCCATGTCATGATGTGCATGAACTGTGGCTGTGACTTCACCCTCACTTTGAGGCGACATCATTGCCATGCCTGTGGGAAGGTAAGAGCTGTACAAACTTCTCAGGGTGGCTTTATTCACACCTCTGGGACACTGGCTGTCACTGCTGTAACATCTGCAAACTTATAGCAACATCAAGACCAGAATTTGACTTCTCACAGAACCTGTTAGTGCTTTGCTAAATTAGGTGATTAGGTTTCTAATGACTCTAGTAGCAACAACAGTAACCTTCCCTTGAGGGCGAGATTAATTCCCAAAGGCTAGTAGTTGAATGCTCACAGGATAATTGTTGCTGAGTCCAGCCGTTATCACTGATATACAGCTAGCTCTAAAGACAATGAAGTAATACACTAAAAATATAGGCTCTGTTCTGTACCAGAGCAGTAGCACATCTCATCCATGTCCTGTCACTAATAAGAGCTGGTAAAATTATCTTCCAAGAAAAGTGAAGAAACTCAGCAGTAGAGCATGTTTTGGTCAGTGACCAAAGGGAAAGTTTCGTCTGTGCTCCACTGAAGAGTTGCTGCCTTTTGCCCTAAAGCCAAGGGGATCTATAAGCTTTCTTGCTTTTGTCCCTTTATCACTGACTCTATTATACAGATAGACCTGCAGTCCTGTTTTAAACCATGGCTGTCTTTTAGCCTCAGTGATTTTTTTTTTTTTTGTATCAAGCTACCAGTTATTTTTGCTAGTATGAAAAAGCATTTACTCAAATCAGTCTGCATCTACACAGGGAAAGCAGGAACATGCAAGCTTGCTTAAGAAAACAACGTTACTAACAAAGCTATGAAAACAAAAGTAATATTAAAGTGGTCTTTCTGTGATTCACAAGTAGGGAAGGCGTAAGTTCATGGGGAGGTGGGCACAGCAATGGTGTGCAACCAAATACAGTGATCAATTCTGCTTGGCTTACAATAGTGTAAATCTACAGCAATCACATTTCAGTCAGTAGACTTACCCTGACTGCCACAGTTTTAGGAGTGTCATATCTGGTCCACTATCCATCTTCCTCTCCCAACCAGCTCAGAGGATTTGGTTTGTATGTGCAAATAAATATATTTAAATTTTATTTACGTGCATCTCTCCTTGCTGGAACAGATTGTATGTCGAAATTGTTCAAGAAACAAGTACCCTATGAAGTACCTCAAAGATCAAGCAGCCAAAGTCTGTGATAGCTGTTATGTGGAACTTAAGAAAAGAGGTAAGGTTCCTTCATTCTTGGCAAAACTGACAAACCCATTTCCTGCCTGTATAATGGGGTGGCTTTAGGATCTGCCTACCATATTGTGTTTTGTTAAAGAGGATTTCTTATTTCAAGCACGAGGAGTGTGTATTGACGTCCCAGGAGTGCCAGGCTGTATAGCAGCTAAAACTGTTTTAGCAAGCCAGGTTCTCTGAGGGCTCCCCTGGCCTGTTGATAAACCAGAATAACGATAAAAACTCTGTCCTGTGAGGAGCAGCTGAGGAACCTGGGTTTGTCTAGTTTGGAGAGAAGGAGACTGAGGGGCAACTTCATGGCTCTCTGCAGCTTCCTGAGGAGGGGACATGGAGAGGGAGGTGCTGACCTCTTCTCCCTGGGATCCAGGGACAGGTCACATGGGAATGGTTCAGAGCTTTGTTAGAGATGTTCAGATTTGACATTAAGAAACATTTATTTACCCAGATGGTGGTCAAACACTGGAGCAGGCTTTCTAGAGAGGTGGTCGATGCCCTATGCCTGAGTGCTTAAGAGGCATTTGGACAATGCCCTTAATAACAGACTTTAACTTTCGGGCAGCCGTGAATTGGTCAGGCAGTTGGACTAGATGATTGTTGTAGGTCCCTTCCAACCGAACTATTCTATTCTGTGATGTAATTATAGGTGATAGCTCTTCCCTGTCATTTCTAATGAATTATCCATTAAAGTAAAACAACGGCTTTACAGTTCCTCACTGTCCTCATCCACGTTGTAGCTCTTATAACAACAAATGCTGAGGTAAAATGCAGAGTCACTAAGAGCTTTTCTACATAGGGAGTTAATCTGGTTACAAATGAAAGCCTGAATTCAAAGCAGAAGAGATACTGCGTAACTAGAACTCTGTATCAGGGTCCCACTATCTAAGTCCCCTTTCTGATTTAAATACACATCCAAATCAAAGATAAAAGGGGAGGCAGGGGTAACATATATGAACAGGGCATGAACAGGAAATAATGCTCTTGCACAACTATTCATGTAGACAACCTCTAAAAGTAGGTACATTATACTGTGAAGGATAAAAAGGTGGGGAAAGATGAAATTTAGTTTTTCCATCCTGATTAAAGAAGCTCACACTAGCCAAGCAAGCATGTGAACGGATGCTGTCACAACAGCCAAAAAAGCATCCCCAAGCCACTGTGTGTCCAAGAAGTGATAACTCAGATTTGTGCTAAAACAATGCTGTGCTTTACTAAGAGCTTCCAGATAATGTGTGTTGCCAAGAAGCAAGAGTATAAAGATATGAACTCAAGACAACTGGGGTTAATGGAGATTGACAGAGACAAAATAACTCTCTTCCATGCAGAACTCAAAAGAGAATGGTTCATACAGAAAGAACGTCCCATTAGTGAAACTATCCTGCAAAGGTGTTAAAGAACATAGAGCAGATAGATGGAAAAGGCATTTGCTTAATGCTGATTTTAAACTAGAAGAAAACAAGCTGTATTTTGTGCTTTTTCAGCTTTCTTGAGGACTTCTTTCAAGTAGCTGTAGGTTATTACCATTAACCTCTGGTGCTATGAAATCCACCCATTTAATCAGATTTAAAGGGGTAATTTGAAAGAAAAGCTAAAATAAAAATTGACTATGGAGGAGACATTGCATTTTCCTTAGTCATTTGCATTAGTGTCTTGTGTGTCTCTTACTCCTAGTTTGGTATGTACCAATTCATCCATTTTCCCCTTCCCTTTCTGAATTTTCTTAATCTTGCAGAGCGGCCACTAAGTATGAGCTTCCCTCCAACTTCGTCCAGGTGTTCAAACAGTGCCTTCTCCTCTGTCTTCCACAATATTCATTATTCATCTTTTAAGAAACAGAAGAAGATCCCTTCAGCTCTTATGGAGGTAGGTCCAAGTTGCCTGAGAAAGGCAAGGAACTTTCAAGAACTGTGTGCTCATACTTCAGCAGTTATGTTTATAATTTATTCTGTGTGCAGTGGGCTCAGCCCATGCCCTGGTCTACTTTCATCATGCAATTATTTTTGTCTGTTTTTCATGATAGTGTTTAAAATACAAAATACTCGGAGCTCTGGAGATACCACAGAAGCTTCTTGAGCCCACTGAGAAACTCAAATTAGAGCAGTGTACTTTGCTCATCAGCCTGTGAAGTTTTTAGAAAACTAAGACAACTTCAAGGTACTAGATGGTACAACAAGGCAGATCACAGACAACAATAAGTATCAACAGAGCATGACTGTTGTCCAGTTACCTTTTTTGACAAGACCCTTACTTCTGAAATCTTACTTTGATTTGATTTCAGGAGAAATAAAATACCACTTACTTAGGGAATAGACTCTAGTCCTTGGCAATCAATACAGGAGCATACATGTTCAATCAGGCACTTTCCCTCCAGCTCAATCCAAACTATTTCAAATCAAATTATTCAAGTCTCGATCCCACCAATGTAAACAAATAAAATTCCCACCAATTTCAGTGGGGCCAGGATTTCTCCAGCTATATTAGTTTTCTTTCCAGGAACAAGGTGCCAATCATGTTGATGTCGTCTAGGTAGCTCAGCTGCACGTTGAACTCAAGCACAGTAAGGTACTCCCATGTCACTGAAATCAGTAGGTATTTATCATTGTATTGAAGAGAATAGGGTGCAAACATCATGTTGAACTCATTGTACAGTCAAAACACTGGAATTTCCTGAGGTTGGTTTGCACTGAGGTGAAACTGAGCATAAGATATAAGTATGTAATACAAACACGCAAATTGAATACTGAAAGAACTGGCAGGCAAAATTTCAGCCCCATTAGGAAAAAAGCATTGCCTTTCTATCCACAAGGAGGCAGTAGATGTTTATTAATATGAACTGTCTCACAACAGCATTGCTCCGTAACTTCTAACTTGTTTTACCCAGGTCCTGGAACATTTCTGTTCTGCTGCAAAACACTGCTGTATTACTGCTCCATCTTCTCTTGTGTCAGTGCTACAAAAGCTGGTTTTGAATCTCTGCCCTTTGTTTGCAAATCCAATAGTATTGCTGTTTACTACTGTAGCTAATAACACACACTGCATTGCGTATGCGTGTATATAGTTCCATCTAATCAAAATCTGGATCTTTACGAACATAAAGCACTTAGATCTCAAAATACTTCTGTGAGAAGGGTAACTCTTCTCAGAAATACTATTTCGCAAATGAAGCCAAGTCATAGCCAAGTGATTAACATAAATTAATATAAAACCATTGCAAAATCCTAAATATACCCACATCTTAGAAGTGTTCAGCCACAAGACAGTAATTCCCTTTTGGAAGCATGTACTTTTAATATACCAAAAAAAACAGACCTGGGAAAAGAGACACGTTTGGCTTCTCAGAATGCAGCTGTAAACTTGCTCATCTTAATAATAACTCAACTGCATATTTTCCATCAGAGTTACTGAGAACTAAGTTTAACCAGAAATCTTCAAACAGTTAAAAAGAACCATAATACTATGCTTATATTTTTTCTGTCTTGATATTTTTAACGGTCTACTTATGGTTTCATGGACATAGACCTGGTTGTCTGGTGTGATGCGAACATGCATAATCAGGAGAGGAAAAGCCTTTGCTGTTACAAATCCTGATTTCTCCTACCCTGCTCCAGGTGGCAGCCTCAGGAGAGGGAGCTACCATCAGTGGTTACCTCAGCAGATGTAAGAGAGGCAAAAGACACTGGAAGAAACGCTGGTTTGTTATCAAAGGCAAAGTCCTCTACACCTACATAGCAAACGAGGTACTGTACGCTCTGACTTGAAATAGTTTCCTGAGCTCCCTTCTTTACTCCCTACAGGCAGCACAAGTAAATGTGAAAGGTATAAACAGCTGTTCTCACAACCACCTGCCTTCTGAGACCTGGTCCTAACAGACCAAGTCCCCAGTGAGGTGTCCTTAGCCGAGGGCCCCAGCCACAGCCCTAGCTGGACCTCGGCAGCCCTCTTCACAAACTGCCCTTCATTGTTTGACTTCTTGTTATCCATGCTATTATAAACTGTCAACCACTGTGAACCTTAGTCTACACATTTACACCTAAAGACATTAAGGTCCTTCAGCATTTTCTGGTGTACTTGGTAACTGCCAGATATTTTGTAGATAGATGGTGCTATTATCCATTTCTGGTGGGGAGGAGAATCTTGTCGTTTTGCAAGTATAAATAGGACTTATTTGTCTTACTAGTACCAACAGGGAAAGATAGGAGGCAGTCTGCACAGGTGAGAATACTGCTTTGTATATTGGCCTGTAAGCTCCTCCTTACAGCCAAGAAAGTTGGATATCAACTAGATCATTTTTATGTATTTTGTGTCTTCCCTTTTCATATTTCAACTTCTTCTTTGTGAATATCTGCAACACAAATAAATTTGAAGAAAGTGTGATATAAAGTTTGGTTATAACTTACAGATTTCATAAGCAGAAGCATAAAAATTCATTTTGCTGAACAAAGGACACAGAATGCAAGAACTGTAGTAATAGCTATATTTGGTACTGTAAGCCTTCAGAACACTTTGCAAACATCAGTTATTTAAACTTTCATCACCACGTGATGATCGTGTGAAGCAACATTAGGCCTTTTAAACAGATGAGGAGATTGAGGCACAAGAGAGTTCATGATTTGGCCAGCAATTAAGACCATTGGCGTCAAATTCCGTATCCAATACATTTACCTGCTAAACTTAAAATTGGTTCAACAATTGGGAAAAAGCAATGGAATGCTAATTACACTTTGCATTCCCAGTTTGCAATTTAGCTTCTAAAAGCAGAGACAAAGGCAACACACACACATAGAAAACATTACCCAAAAACAGTGACCAAAACTGCAGCTATCAGTAATAGCTAAACTGCAATTCAGTTAAGGCTTATTGTTTTCTTTAACTTGTACAAAGCTGTGTCTGGCAAGCAAAATTAATGGATGTTTCTTGGAAGCAGATTAACAATTAACTGCATTACCAGCTCAGAAATTTCAAAGCAGCTTTTTGGAAATCAAGTGTGCTGTTTGAGACAGTGCAGATTTCTAAAAAAGTTGCTAGTGCTACGAAAGGAAGTGACAAGGTACCAAAAAGACTACTGCTTGCACTCGGCAAATAAAAATGGTTGAAAGGAACATAACTGGGAATGGGTCTCAGTCTTTCAGAACTACTGCTGTACTGTCTCATACTCTCAGTAACCTCTAGTTTGCCTCCTGGACCAAAGGTAGCTACTAAAGTAATGGCTGATTTGACCTTCGTGGCCACATGGATGATCATGAAGAACTGGACTCTCAGAGGTGGTGTTCAAATTCAGGACTAAGACTAGATAAACATGTGCAGTACACAGGCACTAATACTGTTTAGGTAAGAGCCACCAGTCCAGCAGAAGATTCACATTACTGCTTTCGCAGCCCTGTCAGAGAGGGATTATATCATTATTTGGTTTTCAGAAAGAGCCCTCAAACGGTTACAAGCCTTCTCTCTAAATTTTGGTTCACTTCTTGTTTGCTTTCAGGACAAAGTTGCCACGGAAAGTTTGCCTTTGTTGGGTTTCACCATTACCCCAGAAAAGGAGGAAGGAAGTATGGATACAGTTTTCCATCTCTACCACAAGCAGACTCTCTTCTACAGCTTCCGAGCAGAGGATAACAATTCAGCACAGAGGTACGGGGGTTGACTCCCACACGAGCCAATGCACAGGTCCAAAAGCTTAAGTAGGGCTTTTCCCTCTCCTTCACTTCAGAATGCCTTCATAACAAAGGAAACAAACAGCTTTCAGAGTGTTGACTAAGCCCAATTGCATGTGACTGGCCTGGGTGACATGAAAAATCTACCTGCTGCTTTTCAGTTCCTTCAGGAAGGAGAATTTGCTCCCTTGTGTAGGTAAAGAGGAGGCTGAGTCTCAGGAGTCACGCATAGAAGTCTGTCAAATGTGATTACTGTACAGAATCTTCTCTGATTTATGTGTTCTATTTATCCATCTCTTAGTTTCCTGATCAACAAATAATTCTTTAGATTTCCCATTCTAATGCTACTGCTTCCACATAATAAAATAGTCATGAAATTAGTAATAAAAACGCCAGCACCTCAAGACACAAAGGGAAGGTAATGAGTGTTTATGCAAGATTTTGTTGCTTTTAAACATACTTCAGTGGTTTCATCTTTCCTATTCTAAGACAGCACTTGTACTATCTTTGAGATTTTACCATAAATTACTGGTAAAGTTTGTACTTGAACGCAAGACTCCTAGTACCTAGTTCCCCTGCTTTAACCACAAAACCATAGTTCCTCATTGCAGCTGGGATGGGAAATACAGTCCTCCTTAGGCTTTACGTTCTTAAAATACTTATTTTTCTTAAAAGACATATGTTCTTAACATGCATATAATTTTATATGTACCTCTTCTTTTTTCCTGCCCTTTTTAGGTGGATTGAAGCCATGGAAGAAGCATCCATATTATAGCAGCTGTCACTCAATGGACTTGGAATAAATTCTCAGATTTCTACACATTCCCAGCAACCCTCTTCTGTCTTACAAAACTGAACAGTGTATTTCAGGCAAACTGGCTACGTACACTGGATATGAACTGTTTCCAAATTGCTCTTTTAGCTTCCTTTTTCTTACATCCACATTTTTGCAAATGGAAACATTAAAATAGAGAATATTTATGGTGAACTTTATGTCTGTGCAAGTTCAACCCATACTATAAGCTTCTCCTCTGATCCCACAGTAAACTAAGCCTAATACCAAGACAAGAAGATACATGGTAATACTGACTACAGTAAGTAATAGGCTCAGTTTTACTTACTCTAGAGCACTATCATATTTCATTGAGTTGGTTTTGATGTCTACCATGAAATGAGAAACAATGTAGTAAGTAACAAATGCTCATTTAAAGCACTTTATTATTTTTATTGAACCACAGCTTCATTTTTTCATGTTTCTAAGAAGTTCCGTGGCCTGATTTATTACTCATCCATTAACAAGTGCCAGCATGAAATTATGCCCCACATATGCTAAATTACTTCCAGAGAAAATGAACCAACAATACATTCAATTTACCTGGTCTACCAACACTTCACTGGCTATGATCCAGGATAATTACTTACTGTCAATTTATAATTTTACACTGATCGCTGTATAATTTATTTTTAAGGGTTTAATTTCATACCACTGCAGTACTTTGAAATGCACTCCAGTAGCTCTACAAATCCAGACATTGAACAATACCACTTCTCCCTAAATACTGCATCAGACTCAAACCCAAAGGTTATTTTTAATTTATTATAAGTCTACAGACAGTTTTTATTTAACACTAGTCTACCTAGTAGTGTTAAGATTTTTATCATCTATTTAAATAGTCTATCTTTATTTTCAAAGCTCCTGTTGTTTCTGCTGTTCTTGTTATGAAAAATGTCATCAAAAGTTTAACCCATATAACCAGCACCATTTGAAATATGCTGGTGGGCTGAAATGCACTTGTCTGAAACTGCTCTGCTGGAGTGCTTTGGAACTCCTGTGGCTAAATGTATCTGACATCAGACTGCTGTTGTGCACTACATCTCCAGGGCTGGATTCTCAGCAGCCAGGTGTCTGTATGACTTCAAAGATGCTGTGCTGCTTTACACCAGCTGAGGATATAGATCTCTGGAGTTTGGGGTTTTGGTTTTTTTGTTGTTTTGGTGGGGTTTTTTTCATTTTTAGCATTTTGTTGGGTTTTTTTATAAAGAAGGTTTGAGAAGTGGTGTTCTGATCATTGCAATAAAATGGTTTCGTGTCCTATATTTGTCATAATATTTGACTGAGGAATAGAATGGCATTTATGATTAAAATATATCTTTGTATAAAAATACCATGTTCAAGAATTTACTTACATTGAAATATATTAGGGGTGGGAGGTTTTTATTACTTTCATTTTTCCCTTTCTTCAAGAAGCTTAATGGGTATCTGAATTTTTGACCCTAACAAACAGTTTAGAATTGTCCATATTTTTAAAGGTCTATAATATGTATCCAAATGATAAAGGTAGTTCAGTTTATCACCTGGAAAAACAAGCTTAGAAAAACAAATACACACCTACCACTCAATAAAAATATAGTTATTTTGGGGGGTTTTGATACATTGGAGTCTGATAAGTTTCAAAAAGCATAGGTTATCATATGCAAACAGAAACCAAGTATGAAAGAAGTAAAACTTTTGTATTCTTTAGTTAATGGATGAACACCAATGTTAAGTCTTTTTTTCATGTTAGAATCATAGCCTTGCTACCAATGCACTGTAAATGTTTATCCCCCCTTAAAAACATTTTGCACTGACAAAAAAATAAGAGGATCTTGAATACAGAGTAAGATCTCTAACCATGGTCCCAAACAAAACAAAACTGCCCTACAGAACAACAGTATTATGAAGATTTAGGTGCTGACATTTAGTGACTGTTGTATGAAGTTTTCAGTTATAAGCAGGAAATGAATACATGAAAATATTTTGTTGTAAAAAATAAGATACAGTGCTATTAAACATTGTTTTAAGTAATGTGGAAAAATAAAAGAGCAAAACATAACTGCAGTTCTACAGGCTTTTCCTTTACATTATTTTTACCTTCTTTAATTCCAGCTTTGCAGATCCAGTTACTGTTAACAGAAACTTACCTATTAATCAATTCTCTGCCAAACCAAAAAATGGAAGGGCATCAGATCAGAAGATATAAGTGGAGGCTTTCTGGTAGAAACAGGATTTAGACCTAATTGCTATGATGAAGTGTTTCCGTCCACACTGCATTTACCTCCTGCAAAGCCCGCCTACCAGTCAACCCTACTTCAGTTACAGATATAAATGGTCTCAATACAGCACAAAGAAAGAGGAAAAAAAAAAATGTCCTCACAGTTTCAGTCCAACTGTTAATCTAATTTGAGCAAAGCTAAGCACCAGAGACAAAAATTACCTTCATTTCAGAGTTAATCCAGTAATCACTTTTTAGAAAATGTTAACATCTTAGAATAGAGGTATATAGATACTCAGTTTACTAAATGCCATTTACTTACAAGCAGCTCTTTCTTCCTAACTTGTAGATGGTATTACTTCTTCAAAACAAAGATTTTGTTCCACACCTTCACAAATGTTTCAAAAAATAATCAGTAATGAGTCACAATGTACTAGCTACGCAGTCAATAGCTCAGATGCAAGCTGATCTCGTTTGTTGTTTCAGTGTTTTTTTGCTTATTTTTCTACTTATTGAAAAGCATTAAAATTATTAGCCGGTACCTGCAACTAATATTTAGATCTATCTTACGGTATATGCTAGTTAAAATCTGTTTTTTAAACAGTTATTAAATTATTTTTCCAAATCAAAGTACAAGTCATTCAGAGTTGGAGAGTATCCAGACATGACAATATCCCATGCCATTTAGACAAGCACTGCTGGTCTAGCCCTGGGACTACTACCTTTCCTGAGCTGATTCTGTGTTGCTTTTACGATTGACGAAAAACACACAGCTATGAATACCAATCAGGCTTTTCCTATTTGCATGCTACTTTGGTATAAAAAGCAATAAAGACTGCTTTGGCTGCAACCAGGTTCAGTTGAGTATCACTGCTTGTGAAGGTACAAAAAGTGCCAATACTCAGCAAGGGGACAAGGTATTCCCTTGTGACTTTGTGAACCTCCTACATGCTACACTTAAAACACTAGTCTAACTTCACAAGTTTCTTGGGAACATAACATACAAACTTCTACATATTAAAAACAGTGAGATCCCTCAGTCTGGGTAACACTGAGACACCACTTTTGATCAAGTTCTTACAAAATTTCTAGAGTCCAGGGTAGGTTTACAATCCCTTTCAGAGAGACACAAATAAAATAAAAAAATTTTTAAAAAATGATCTTTCCTAAAAGAACTGTTTCACAAATATTCTGATTGTCTTCCTTTTCCACAGAATAACAAATACCAGGAAACCTTTAAAATGCCCATGAAAGAGCATTGTCATTCCTTGCCATGCTTTCTTTATATTATTATTACTAAATGACAAGGGGTTTACATTATTTTGATTATTTTAATAGCTTTTTTTCCCCAGAGAAGTGTTGCAGCTTGTTTCCAATCTATATGCTTTAGAAAGGCATGGAATACATTTCACATAAACTTGCTCTGATTTTTGTCATCTTTTTACTTTTAGTACTACATTTTTACGTCCTTTCTTTGTTTCTCTAAGTTAAAAGAAACTGGAGGACAGTTTAAACTGCCTAGTAGTTCTCTGTATTTTCATTTCACATACTATATGCCACGTTATTAACTGTAGTACTTGCCAGCAGACAAATGTGATCTTAAAGAAAGTATCACAGGAACTGGAATTACTTTCTATCCATACTGAGAGTTCTTAGAGAGCAGTCAGCTCCTGCAGTAATAATTAAGTATGTCATATTGAGAAGTCACGTTAGGTGAATTTTGGGGCGGGGTTAGGATTTTCCACTGCTCTTGATTTTCAGTCTTCAATGTATAGCGGTTGCACATTGTTCTTAAAACTGCTTAAAACAGTCAGTGTGGGACTTCACTGCTGACCAAGATCTCAAAAAAAAAAAAATCCAGTCATTAATATAAGATGATGGAAATCAGAATAAAAATATATATATACACACACACACGTATAAAGTCTGCTAAATCCATCAGCTTTCGCAGCACTTGGTTCAGATTCCTAACATTTCACTTCAGTGCCCAATGATATATTTTTCGCCCCAGTGGTGAGAAAGAGTAATTCTAAAAGCGTTTAACCACATTAAAGGAAACCTTAATCCAACTTTGGATTGTCAGGAATTTGTATTTTGCCTCAGAAATCTTTTATCTGCTGTATGCATTCATTAGAATGAAATAAATCTTTGCTCTACCACATAATTGCCTTCCTTTGTCTCAAATATTTTTAGACAACAAACTCAATTTAAAAAAAGGTCCCTCCACTTTTACTTTCACAAAGCTATAAGCTGGTATCAAATAAAAAGACCATGGCCACGTACATGTCTGAATGTGCACCCAGTATAAGCTATGCAATGACCTCACTACGGAAAGGAGGGCCATCAAACAGCTTGGTGCACAAGACAAAGGGATTGGGTGCCCTCTGATGTCAGTTAGGTGGTGGAAAACAGCGACTGCTGCGCAAGCTCCTGAAGCATAAGCAACTCCAGTGGCACTATAAACATGGTATTTCAGGATGGAGGGAAGTCATTGTGTTCTCTAGTGTTCCCAGCATCCTGGTAGAATACTGTCTCAGTGGACAGTGTGTCCTCTATTACTTTATCTTACTGCACGGACGCTCACAGGTTTACTAGAGAGAATTTCAAAGGCAAATGCCACAGATTGTACCCAGACAGCATTGCATCTTTGTCCTCACACATTCTGGAGATAACAGGAAATAGTATATAACAGATAAGACACAGAGACTTTTTTAAAGACGCATCTTTAACTCCCTGGATGGTCCCCACTGCACAAGCAATACTTTAATACTGACCACCACCTGAGCATCACGAGCACAAGGAATCACTCTTCCCTCTTTCCAGAATAAAACAGCATGTCATTAGCTAAATAACTGCATTTCCAAATAAACCAGTAAAACTATTCAGAACACAGGTTGAAGTGAGATTTTTCTGCAGTCAACAATGCCTAGAGAAGACAGTAAGCTCATTTTTGCCAAGGGACAACTGTGGAGAAATGAGGGCAAAACCCCCACAGGATGGAGGTCACTAGCTTCCCTCAGCACTGCCCAGCCACATACAAACCTGAACACAAGGCATAAGGACTCGTACTTCAAAAATCTTCTACTAACACTTGAAAGGGAATGTGGTGTTAACAAGACCAGAGTTTATACTATTAAAACCTTCTCAGTCACTTACAACTTTTGAATTCTTCCATGCTAGATAGCAGCTTTGCTCTTCGAATTTATCTCAAAAGTTTCAGGAAAATTCTATGAAAATTTTAAGCGTGTGAAATGACAACTTAAAAAAAAGAATCAGAGCTCTACGATACTGCCAATCCCAAACATTTAAAACACATGAATAACCTTAAATCCTGCTTTTACTTGGTACTTCCTGGCCTGCCCTGACTTCTGACCACCACTTAGTCTGTTACGTACTTTTATTGCCACCACCACCACGACCAGAGAGTGGGCTTTGGCCTATGCCATAGGCACTGCTACAGCTCCCCTTTGCGTTGCCATGGTTCTTTCTTTCCACATCTAAAGCATCCTTCCCTCCCTGTAAGTGTGCACATCTCCCATCTAACCTGTGATCTGTGGTGAAGTCAAGCAGTTCTCCTGAGCGAGGAGCAACTTCCACAGGGTCTCTTCCATCGTTTTCTTGTATGGCACCTTTGCCCAGCATTCTTTCTTCTGAGGCAACTACCCACAAAAGGGAGGAGCCAAGAGGTCCTTGTTACCAGTAGAAGAGTTTGAAAAAGACCGCCACTAAAATCCTTTCTGAACTATAGTTGGGAGCAGTTGAATACTTCCCAACAGAAACCGGCCTGTGGGGAGGAGCCCACACCGGAGCACACACTGCTGACAGGAACCGGCC
>RSEF01000012.1:23323473-23341814 GCA_003993805.1 Himantopus leucocephalus | reverse complement strand
ACCAGAGCACACACTGCTGACAGGAATCGGCCTGTGGAGAGGAGCCCCCACCAGAGCAGGCGCTGCTGAGAGGAGCAGGTATGCACTGAGTGGACCCCTGTACTCCCTGAGGGGAGGGGACTGCCAAGAGTCAGAAGTGGCAGAGTGAAGCCGAGGCTGACAGAAAGGGGTGGCAGGGGAAGGTGGTGTTTTCATTTTTGGCTTTCTCAACATCCAAATCTATTTAACTGGCAATTAGTTAAATTATTTTTCCCCAAGTCGAGTCTGGTTTGCCCACAACAGTTAGTGATCTCTGTCTTTATCTTGACCTTTGAGCTTTTTCATCCTATTTTCTCCCCCTGCCCTGTTAAGGAGAGGGAAGTGAGTGGCTGGGTCAGCATCTGGTTGCAGTCCAAGGTCAACTCACCACAGTACGGTAGACGGATTTAATTCATTTCTTTGCTGCCAGTAGAGTTAGTAACCTTTACTTGTAGAGTGCCTTAGTTCTCTTTGATCTTTTACACCTCCAGCATCTTCTATCGACTTTATTTCTCTCCAGTCACAGCTAAAGTCAAAAAGGGTCTATAGGAGCACTTTCTACTAATGCTTTTTTAGAAGTCTGTATATACAAATTTAGCAAATTTCAGCATTATCTAACACAATATTGCTTATTAAATAAGTTAAGGGCATACAGTATAGTTCTGTATTTCACTGAAGTTATTTGCAAGAACTGCAGCAAAATTTGTCACAACCTTGATGCAGCTTTCTTCACTGCACTTTTTGTGGCTAACCTGGGCAAGCACGGTGGAGCTGCCCAGCGAGCAGGACTGCACTCTGCACCAGAGCTCAGGGTACAACTGCTGCAAAGCCTTCTCTTGGTGGCAGAAACAAGAAAGAACAAGGCGACAACTCCTCCTGTCCTCTACACCTTTCCTCAACTTGCCAAGCAGGAGCAGAGAGGGGGAAAGCAGCAACTCATCTCCAACTCCAGCATTTTCCATTCTTCCTTTCAGTCAGACTGAGACTTTTTGTTAAGTGGAACAAGAGGAATTTGTGAAAAGGGAATGAAAGAAGACGGACAGCAACTGGAAGAGACACTAAAGAATATATAACTATTTGTTATCTTTTATTTTGTGTATCACATTGAGTTTTGGAGTCACAGTGTATTTCAGCTATTAATTAACTTTAAATAAGCCCACAGGCAACATGTTTGTGTCACCTAGAGCACAGGCAGTATGTTTGTGTCAGCTACTTCTAGAGGCATCCCAAAAAATAATAACAATAATAAAAATACCTGTGAATATCACAACCAATTACTTGTGAGCTGCAAATTTAACATTTCCAAAATTTCAAGTAGTTACAGATATTAGTACAATACTACACAACAGAACTCAGAATTTGTTCACTCTTTGTAAACACAAGAAACAAATGAAATCACACACTCAGAAGTTACGAGATACCAATATTTTTATTTCCATAAAATCATAATACTATGAAAGCATGAAGTACTAACTTACGAATGCTCTCCTCACCCTGAATCCTCACAACTATCAATGTATGCCTTTTTTTGCAACATTTTTGCAAGATAACACTAAACAATCTTACTTGGTTTATTTTCAAAATACTGTGTAAAACATTCAATAGGGTATCTGCAGGCTTTGCTTAATAGGATATACAACTCTCATTAGTGAATTTTAATTTCCAGTACCACTCAGATAGAGGAAATAGACAGCTTTAAAGCATTTTTGTTTGTTTCCTTCCAGCAGCTTCAGTAACAGATTCAGTCATTGGCAACATTCAAAACAATACAGAATTTTGCTTTAATAGACTAGACCACTGGTCTAAGTATACTTCTCAAAGTATCTCAGACCTTAGGCTTTAACAAAGAAGTAAAATGTGTATGATCAAAAGCACAATGATGTAAACACACAAAAACACCCTTTCTCTTGACCACTAGATCACTTAGGCTCCAAAGCGAGAAACCTTCAGTACAATGTCCTCCCATAGCAAAATGCTCACAATGCACAGAACTCCAGAAGAGGGAGCCCTGCTGAAGCAGGCTGTACACT
This sequence comes from Himantopus leucocephalus, assembly GCA_003993805.1. Taxonomy (NCBI): domain Eukaryota; kingdom Metazoa; phylum Chordata; class Aves; order Charadriiformes; family Recurvirostridae; genus Himantopus; species Himantopus leucocephalus. The sequence continues at coordinate 23,339,766 of RSEF01000012.1, read as the reverse complement.
CGGGTACATATCCAAAAGGGTGAAGAAAATACATGCCTGGAAATTATCATTAGCAAAAACATGCTTTGTGGGCACAGCTTCCCAGTGATTGCCCGTCTTTTCTGTTCTCCTACTCCATTATGCCACAGCAATCCTTTCACAAGCACAAATACATTTGGTTGCCAATATATACTGTATTATCAAGAAAATCCTTCAGAAACTAAAATACCAGTTTATGGAAGTGTTTTCATTTTCCCTTGAGCTAGCAGAGATTAATACATATTGAAAGGATACTGCAGATCTTTAATTGTCCAGGTTTACGTAAGAATCTTTGACAGGACTTGTAGGGCCTTCAGACATACATATTCATAGATCCAGTCTTTCCTCAGACAAATCTCACTTACTTTAACGAGAATTCTGTTCATATAAAAAAAATTTAGCGATAAGTCAGAGGCACATTCTTAAACACAACACTAGGGGCAGAACACTTTAAAAGGCCAAGAAATAATAGCTGTAATTACACAGGCAAGAGAAACAACCTTCGTAGCTAGGCCAGCTGACTGACTGTCACATAGCAGAAGGGCACAGGGCGTACAAGGTTATTGCTGCAGTGCCTGCAAGCACCAGAGTGCAGAATCACATTCGTTTTCAATACACAAAACCAGAAGAAATACAACCTATGTCAAGAGAGGTTACAACACGACTGTAAGACAGAATAGAGGGAGGTGAGCAAACCAGTAAATAAGCTGCACTATAGAGTCTGTCCCCCTAATTTAGAAGTTCAAGCCCATTGGTAAATGTCCTCATGCACCAAGACTGCTGACAAAGCTTTGTCATGATATCTAATGCACCCAATAGATGCCCATGCCAATTAAAAAAAGAAAATACCACACCCCCCAAGCACACTCTCGCACGCATCTAACCATGGAGTAGTGAAAACGGTTGAGAAGACTTGTGAGAAAATGACGTCTCTGGTAAGCAATTATAGAACAACTACTACAGAAAAGCAAACAAATGCCGAAATATAAAGACCTAGGAAAGTTGTTACTGGGAGTCCTTGAAAAGTCCTTGCTTTCTCTGTGCATCAACCGAAAAGCTCAAAATTTCAATCCACTTCAGTTACTGGCAGCTAAAGATCAGAAAAGTAGAAAGGAACAGGTTAGCAGTCAAAAGCTACAGAAATGCTGGTCCTCCCTTTTAAGATGTGTGGGCAAGAGAATTTGCTCGTGAGCAGAAGCAAATGAATGTAAAATATATTTTATTATTTAAGGAAAAATAACACACTATTTCCCTGAGAAGCTCAAAATAATAATCACGATAGAGATTTCTATATAAAGCACAAACTTAACTGAAAGCATCCTAGCCTACTTCCTCCCCATTCTAAATATTCCAATCTTCCTGCTGACAAAGATAACTCTAAAAATCAAAAGCTTCTTTATTCATGGTGGGATTCTCCTCTGGTTTATTCAGCAAGTGACAATCCATCACTGGACTGCACAACTGAAAATAACCATTGGCAAGAAACACCAGGTCTTTTTAGAGAATTCTCTGACCACAAGATTGAAATACTCTCCTACCTAACCATGAACACAGGTGGTGTGAAAACAATAATTAAAAGATAAAAACTTGATTAAGATTCTAATGAAAACTTTTTAGGATAGCAAATAAAGGACAGAACTAAATATTCAATTTAAATTTACTTACAACCATGATCCAACAGATGCACATGCCACAATTTAAAGCCAGACTAACAGCAATTTATTCCCTTAGTTTATTTGATTTTAAGAAAGGTGGGCTTTTTTGCCAAATCCTCCATTTAAAAAACATGCTATGCTCTTAGATGCTGCTCCACAAGTCAGTATCCTTGACTTATAACAAGGGAAACACATTCCCACCCTAACACCTGACCTACTTCTACAGAAAGGCTATTATAAGAATTTTTAAAACCCTTAAAGCTATCTGTGTTACAAAAATTTATCTACACTTTAATAGTATGTTTTATCAAGTTAAACAAATTTAATCTGCTTCTGAAGGTATGTGCATGTCCATATTTTGGTCATTTGAAAATTCTTCATATATTTAACATTACACTAGGGAACAAACACCCAAGACATTTTTTGAAACATTTTATTTATATATTGCAAACACATCTGTACATCATGTGCTTTAACGTTATTCACTCCAGTTTTGTGACAATAAGGCTATAATTCATAGGTGTACTTCTTAATTTCTCATATCCTTGCCCCAAATAGACAGTTCTAACAAAAAAAGCCCAACCTACCTACCCCAACAAAAAACCAAACAAAAACATCAGGGTGGTGAGCATGGAACTATTGAGACAGCAGCACCTCCAGTTTAAGTGATTATTGTCTTCAGCTGCCATCTCTTTCATGCATTTCCTTTCAGGAGTTACAGTCGCTTCACATCTTCCAGTTCTACTGTTCATCTGACCACTCCTTAAGTTAGCTTCTGTCAAATTATGAGAATTAAGAGAAACTTACTGGAGGTATGAAGATCATTTTGATCGGGATACGTTAAGAAGCAGCCACACACGTTGTGACAGCGACCCGGGACCAGACCCAGTTAGGGGTGACGGGCCCGGGGGGGCGGTAAGCTCCCGAACCGCCCCGGCTGCACCCAAGCCGGGCTCATGCCACCTCGGAGGCGGCACACGCCCCGCCTGCGGCCAGCCCCGCCGGGGGGGCCCTCGGCAACCAACACCGCCGTTACTGAACGAACGCAAAGCTCAAGAGGGTCTGGCGGCGCGCTCCGCGGGAGCCAGCACCGACGCCGGGCCCGCCTCTGGCTCCGCATCCGCGGCGAGGACCGAGGCGCAGGTGGCGCGCAGCCACCCCGCCCCCGTCGCCCGCCGGGGAGCCCCGCGGGCCAGGCCTGCGGGGGCCGCCCTCCCTCGCCGGTCCCGCGGGGGGGGCCACCGGGGTAGAGGCCGCGGTGCCGGCCCGGCGCCCCCCCCCGCCGGGCCTCGGGGCGGCCCAGGTAGCCCCGCCCCCGCCGCCGCCCCGGCCCCGCCCCGCGAGGGGGATGGAGGCGGCGGCGGGCGGCCCGCTGCTGGCAAGAGGAAGCGGGGGAACGCGCTGGGGCGGCGGCGGCGGGCGGGGTCACGAACTCTGACCTTTCACAGGGGCACGGCACACAAAACAAAACATCCACCCCCCCCGCGCGGCCCCGTAACACAGACCCGGCCCCCCACCACCACCCCCCCCGCGCCCCGTTACCCCCCAGCGCCGCCGCCCTCACGGGGGGAGGGAGGGCCGCCGCCGGGCACCGCCACCCCACACCGGCCCGCCCGGGCCCGGGTCAGGGTCACCGCCAGGGCACGTTTGGCGCTAATTCCTGAGGTAAAAATCGTTTTTTAAAATCGAGGCGGCCCGGTTGGGTGTCTTTCGTGGGGGCCGGGGAGAGGGAGGGGGCGCGGGGAGGCGGCATCGGGGCCCTGCTCGGGACACCCCCGCGAGCGGCGAAGGGGAGGGGTAACGCTGGGTTTAAGGGGAGGGGGCTCCGGTGCTGTGCGGGTAAGCGGGAGCCGGCCGCGCCGTCGGCTGGCCTGCGGCTGCCGGAGAGGGAGCGGAGCGTCGCGAGGCGCCGATCGATCCGGTGCGGGAGTCCCGTGGCGGAGCCGCCGGGCTGGAATGCGGGCCGCCTGAGGTCGGGGCCGGTCCCGTGTCGGTGAGAGCCGTCTGCTGTCCGGGGGGTCGCAGGGGCGATGGTCGCGGCGATGACGAGCTCGGGACGCGGACACAGAGAGAGAGAAGATGGAGTCTGAGCGGGCGGAGGCGGCGGCTTGAACCCGACCCTTTTACCTTTGCCACCGGGAGGGCGGAGGGGAGGGGGCGGCGGGTACTTTGCATACGGGGCTGAGACCGCCGCCATCTTACCGGCCGCTTCCCCGCTGCCATGCCCGGGCCTCTCACAGCCCGACATAAGGATGCACCGGAGGGGAGGGGGAGGGGGCCTAATGGCGGCGGCAGCAGCCCCGCCTGGGACTTGGCCGCTAGCCAGCGCCGCCATCTTGTGCTTCGTCGCGTCCCTCGGGTGTTTTCCCTCTTACTCGGGGGGCGGGGCCGCCGGCCGTACAGGCGGTTCCCTTCACCAATCGGCGGCGCGTGTGGGAGTGCTGCGCCCCCGATGAGGTCATTGGTTGGAAGGGGAGGCGGGCGGGCTGCGGCGGTGGTTTTGCCCGGCGGCGGGCGCGCGCGCTGCAGCCAATGGGCGCGGGCGGCGGGAAGGAGGCCGGCGGCGGGGCTGAGGCGGCCGGGCCGGGCCGGGCCGGGCCCGCACCGCCTGGTGTCGGGTCGTGTGGGTGGTTGCGAGGGCCCGTGCCGGCTCCCTGCCACAGGGACGGTGCTACAGAGCTTAACCTGCGAGCGCCGCCTTCCCCGTCTCCTCCTCCGGGCTCCTGCTGAGGAGGGGCGCGCCGGCCTGCTGCTCTGTGTAGCCGAGTCAAGCACGCAGTGTGAGGAACCGTTTCCTTAAGACAAAGGAACAAATTTCGATAAGATTGGATTCGGCCTTTTGCCATGTCGTGCTAGTAGGGCCAAACTCACAGACTATCTCAAATGGAGTGTGTGACTTTCTGAGATTTCACTGCAACTTGGGGAGAGATCAGTGGTTTTATGCCGTATTTTGGACAGCAGTGCATCCACACGTAATGAGTTGGCTGCCACCCTGTTACACTGAAAATACTTCCCTGGTGGTCTAGGTGCCTCCTTGCAATTTTTAAGTTCCACCTTTTTTTATCGGTTGGTTTGGGGGATTTTCTTTTTCCTCATGAACTCTGCTGCTCAGGGGTTTTGCTAGGAGGCTGATTTTTGCCTTGTGTCATGTTCTGGGAGTCAACACCATTAACAAGGTTACTTGGCATGGCTGTGTGCAGTCTCTGCTCTTCCAGTTGGACTTGATCAGATAGCCTCAGCTTATTGCTGTTTTGGGAAGGTCAAGAGTACAAAAAACCTTGATGGAGAACACCAACAGCAAATCTGCCAGAGCCTTACCACTTACCACTTACCAAAGATTTGATTGGGTCTCAGAAAGGTATTCTTATGAACAAAATATCTCGTCTTCAAGGCCTCCTTCATCTTAAAGCAGTGAGAAGAGAGCCTGTTATGATGATATGGTTGCCTTCCTTGCCGAACACAAAAAAAAGAATTTAAAATAACAGAAAACGCCAAAAAGGAATTACTGAGCAACTGAGAAACCATTCACAAGCTGCAGTATTAAATGGGTCTGGTGGAAGTGGTTCATAAGCATACTGGGCAAGTTGAACTCTTGAATAAAAATGACAAGCTGTATGAGAAACTAGCATAAATATGATTTCCATAGGGAATATCTCAACTTTGATTATGCATTGTTGCGAATAGTTTTCCATTGACATATACAAAATAATTTTCACATTTAGTTTGCCACCACATGATTTAATCTTTTCAACTTAATGAATTTTGACATTTTCAACAACATTAGCTTTGTAGAAATTAATTTGAATGGGGGGGTGGTCCTAGAGACATGCATGTGTTTTTCTGTTACATGTTTTGCTATTGTTTCTAGTATTTTTAAATTTTATGTTAAACGATTGCTTTGCAAGTACCAATAGAAGATTTTCAATAAAACATCAAATAGGCCAGCATTCAGGAATGCCTTTTTGTTACCTATAGCTGGGTCAGAATCTGAAGTCTGGCTCTGTAATGACCAAGTCACAATTAATAACTCAATGCATGAATCTGAAATCTTAATTAAAGTTACCCTTGGAGAAACACAGTCCTAATAATGATCATTAAAAACATATTGGAAGTGGTTTTTTTCTTGTTTCTTCCTTTTTCTGTTCACTTTGTCTTTTTTTTATTTTATTTTTCTTAAGCCCTGAAGAGCATGAAGTTGAAGGTACAAAGGTACAGACGTTCACAACAGGATAAAACAGTTCTGCAGTATTTTCTCCTCAGAGTGATAATACTATGACATTATAATAAAAAATAGTTTAGATAATAGGAAATACATTTTAGATGTGATAGTTTATTTTCCTTATTCTTACAGTAATCTTGCACAATATGGAAGAGCATGGCAGTTCGACGGAATGACTCAATAAAAATTTGCTCTAAACGGTGTTCTTAGATTGCAGTTTCCTTGTTCAGCATGGAGTGTAAAAGCAGTTTAACTGTAAGGTTTCTCTTGAGTTGAGGAAAGCACCTTAGAGATCTGTGAATTCCACAAACTGCATCAGTAGCTGACACTCAAATTAGTCCTTTCCCTTCTGTACAGCTTAAATAATAGCTTTTTGAACAGTGTGGTTCCAGTATGCATGTACTGTACATATATGTGCACACGCATCCATGGCATATTTTCTTATTTGTCAGATACGTCAAGCAGTATTGTAAATTATCAAAAAGTCATATCAGCGCTTTCTTTAATAATAAGAAAAAAACCTTAACTTTTGTGCCTGATGGAAGTTGCTGGCATCTTTTCAAACAGGTTCTCTAATGATCTTGTTTCACCATGGCAACCAATATGGAGGTGCTGGCTCAGCAGGTAGTGGAGACTCAGCAGGTGGCTGAGGTGAGTGACAGATGATATCACAACAGTTGGTATATGAGCTTTTGAAATGAAAAACATATTAGGGAGTCCTTGCTGTTTACAATTAAGCATAAATGGAACAGAAAATCTTTATAGAACAGTACTGCTTTACACTTGGGGACCAACGAGAAAGCAGTACAACCAATATGTGGTTTGTTTACCTTACTTTGTTCTGGTGGGCCCCATATTAGGAATGCAAGTAGGAGATTCAACATGAACTACAGAGAAACTCGGCTGTGTTATAGATTGTTTAAAAAAATTAATACAGCAAAAATTTTGGTCATGTGATCATTAGCTTGATCATTTTGGACATGAAAGGTTTCTGCTCATCTCTTGAGTTGTCATCTAAATCCAGAACAGTGTTTGAAGTTACCTGTTTTACTTACGCACTATATTGAATTTACAGTAGGATGATTAAATCAGGCTTTATATTTTCTGCCTGCATGTATATGAAAATGAGCACAAAATCTACTTAATGTGATATTAAGTGATGTCTTGATGTATATTCACTGAAGCTTGGATGCTCAACAGCTAGAAAGCCTAAATCAACTCATAAACACTGAAACTGCATGTGATCATGGACATAGAAAATAACTTATTTATCTCCTTCGGTATGCAAACTTCAGCCAAAAAATAAACTGGAATTTTTGTCTGATTACAATTATTTGGTTTAATATCCTTCAAATTTACTATGATTTATCATACGATTACATAATTAAGGGAGTTCATAAATAATGAAGGGACCTCTGTCGACAAGGCCACTTTTCAGACATGAATTTGGGTTTTTTTTGACCTATTGAACTAAGATTACACCTGGATATTAAAAAATATTTTTAGTTCAAGAAGCTCAATATACGAAGGAAATATGTGTGGCATGGTGTTTTCAGAAATGGATTTGAGATTCCCTACTTAGAGCAATTTTTTTCTAAAAAATTTTGGTTCTTTTTAAACAGTGTGGAAAATGGCCTACTGAATATCCTGGAAATAACATCTAAGGAGTAGTTTCAAAAAACTCTAAAATTTCACACTGAAAACTGACAAGCGAGTTTTTACTCTAGTTTGCTCTACAAAGTATCAATTTGGCAAGCTGCATTTTTAAAAACACTTCCAAACAAACTTGGAAATAAAAACTTGTAATGGAAATACTGGCAAACCTGATACTATCTTGGTAGAACTTGAGTGCTATAATCACATCTAAGGCACATAAAATATGTGACATTTGTAATTCCTCGTGCAGGAAATGCACCGTGGTAACATAGTGTGATGGTTGTATCTTGCCACTGGAGAGGTCGCTCCATCTCAAGAGTGTATGAAGCTCTGTGATTTCTTCCTGGCCGGTGGGTAAATAGAGGGCTTCATCTCTTTATAGTATTCAACTCCTTAAATTATATGCCTGTCCACTGCATAACACCATGAAAAACTTTGTTCATGGAAAAACAGTTATAAGCAGCATTATCTCATTAAGAATTAGTTAATGCTATGACCATGTTAATGTTGAACCATTTCTTTATGAATGGCTGGCTGCCTGCTATTTGTGTCTTCAGTCAGATACAGTTTTTAATACAGGTAAATACATTACTGGTTTTCTTGAAGTATGCTAAAATTCTATATTTGTACTCACTGTTTCACAGAGAAAATGTAGTGTGAAAGTTGGCACTGGCCTTAAAAAATGAGAGGCTTTTTCAGAACATCATATTTTTCATCAATGAAAATTAAATGGAAGGAGAGAAGGATTCATTAATCATGCACTGAATTTTAAGTTATGAATCACAGAGCGGTTTGGGTTGGAAGTCCCATCCAGCCTGGCCTTGAACACCTCCAGGGCTGGGGCAGCCACAGCTTCTCTGGGCAACCTGGGCCAGTGTCTCACCACCCTCACAGGAAAGAATTTCTTCCTGATATCTCATCTAAATCTCCCCTCTTTCAGTGTAAAACCATCCCCCCTCGTCCTATGGCTCTGGTCCCTGATCCAGAGTCCCTCCCCAGCTCTCCTGTAGCCCCTTTAGGGACTGGAAGGGGCCCTAAGGTCTCCCCGGAGCCTTCTCTTCTCCAGGCTGAACACCCCCAACTGTCCCAGCCTGTCCTCAGAGCAGAGGGGCTCCAGCCTCTCATCATGTTCGTGGTGATGAGAAACAAGTTGCAAACAGGATAACTTAGTGCAAATATTAGCAGGTTTAGCTGTATCTGCATCATTTTTTTCAATGTAATTGACACATATGTAGTGCATGGGTTTATTGAGAACTATGATGCCAAGCACCAAATCAGACTGTCATGCAAGTAGGCCGTACATTGGTTTTAGTTCTTGGGCAATAGTTTATCAGGTTTGTTTTCCATGAAACTGAATGTATCACAGAAGTTACTGAGCGCACTCCAGTATTGCAAGTATTTTTGTACTTACCCTATTTTTAGGACTTTTTAAAATTGTCCTTGTAATGGTTTCACTGCTGTTGCAGTGAAATGCTTATTGCATTTTTCCGACTGTGTATTTCTGAACAGATTGGGTGAGAGTTCCATTTTTAGTGTCTGCAGTTGCCTTTACTTACAGTTCATGAGATTGGAGAACAGAGGGCAGCTGGGGGATTCAGAGGGTATTTCAGCAATGCCTCGTCATCCTGAGTAGCTTTGGAAAAGCATAAAGAATACTTTAGCTTTAATACAAAAATAAGTAATGCTGCTTACTGTCAGTGTGCAATATATCAGTGGCCCACGTTCAGTCCCAGTACTAACTTAGATTAGATTTGCATATTGTTTAAGAAAAATGTTTTTAGTTATGAAGTGGAGGTGTATTCCTTGTGCAGTGCCTTACTTTTTAATGCAAAGTTTTTAAACAGAACTGTCACAGTGGGGAAGGAGTAAGGGCTATTTCCTCTTTCCGACATTAGCTCTGATGTGACCGGGAAGAACTTTTAGTAGTTGCTACAGCTGTTCCCTTCCAGCTCCATGACAGCCACAAACTATTCCCAGTGCATCCTTTTTCTCTGGCAGAGGCTAGAGGGAGAGAGTCACAGGAGATGACTCTGTCGAGCCCTGTGCTTACTGGGATGTCATTTACGCCAGCTGCATTGCTGGAGGATTTCAGTTGCTTTCGGTGCCCTGATGAGAACTCATCGAAACCTTGGGCCTTTCTTAAAGTATGTTTTGCCGTGGGACTGAAAAACTACCGGATATCTTTATCAAATAACGTATTTTCTTGACCTTCAGATTTCTCTGACACGTTACATCATAAGTAGTTCAGCAATTTAGGTTTAAGTCCAGGTGAAGCACAGTGTGCTGAAAAAGGAGAGTAGAAACACTGCTGTTCTGATGGAGCAAGTTTTTGCTTTGTTGTAAGAATTAATGAAGTTTAAAATAAGGCCATTTATGGTTAATATTTTTTTATTATCATTGGCCATTTTCTCATTTCTGGGTGAATTTTCAAGGTGAAGTTTTGATGCTGAGTCTTCTCGAACAATTTTTAGTTCAAATACAGCCTTTCTCAAGTTACTGTTAATTGCATAAGGCCTAGGCGTGCCATCAGCCGGAGAGGTATCTCACACAAAGTTAAACCGCAGATGAGTTCTTCCCTGGTGGATCTGAGTTTTATCTGCCATTCTACAAAGGGCCCAAGTCGTCAGGACAGTTAATACCAAAGAGTATTGCGGAAACTTTTTTTAGATGTATATTACATCTGTGAAAGAAATATATTTGGACATTTCCAGGCAATACACACATTTTTCATAAAAGCTTGTTATTAATTTAATAGCTAAAGAAGTTTATTAGAAAAATATCTATAGAAAAATAAGTCTTTCTGATTTGAGATGTAGTATTTTTTATAGTATAAAACTTAGTACCATGTTTTTCATTGAAATTCTTTAACTGTCTAGAGAAGCTTAGCTTCAAACTACCAATTTTATATATTATATATACCAATGTATTGGAAATTTAATATAATGTGATTGCAAATAAAATGTAGAATTAAAGTGAACTACTTTACTGAAAAAGATAAGGAAAAATACATATACAATTTTATAGATATACATTTTTATGTGTATAAAATGACAAAGTTATGAATAAATTAAATGGAAGAAGCCAAATTTGATTTTGCCAGCTGTTAAAATGCACCTTATTTCCAAATACTTGTTTTTAATTTAATGATTAAAAAGGCAAGACACTAGATACGTATGTTTCTAGGTGTATTTTTATATTCCTTGAGCTTTTTGCAGATCCTCTGTGTTGTTTAATGCAAATCATTATTAATTAATTTATATACACTTCAGCATATGAAATTATTGTTGGTGATACTTGTTGGTTTGAGAGCCCAGGTGAATGCAGTCCTCTGCCGATTGACCCAAAGCACACAATCCTCCATGCTATCCCACTTGTCTTCAGCTTCTATCTTCCAGTGGTATACCAGAAGTACACTTGGCATGCTTCATGAAATTGTTTTGTTCTCCCAGTCTGCCTGCGTATAACTAGTGTTTGCAATGAAAGTGCTAAAATGAAATTATCAGTTGTATCCTCATGGACTTTTTGGGAAAGCACACAGTAGTTAAGCATGAGATTTTTTTAATCTGTACTGGATAGGATTGGTTAGTGCTTTGACAGATATGGAGTCGTCTTACGTCTTAAACTTACATATAATGCTGATCGCTTTTTCCTCTTTTCCCATCTCTCCAGTTGATACAGATGGAATTCCACAATCCCTGTACACATTAGTAAAAATTCCAGTACAAGATACGGTCCCAGTCTTCTGGGAGATCACAGACATTCTTACAATGACATTTCCAATAAGTGAAATACATACAACAACAAAAATAAGAGTCTAAGTAGAATGATAGGTATCTGAACTAATTTCTGAGTAGTGTTTTCCTGTGAAAATTGCAAGGTACAGTAATTTCAGAATTTCTCATTAACTTAAGAGGCTCTCAAACACAATATCTACTCTTGTAAGCATTGTTCTATAGGAATGTCACTGTTGAAACATTAGAAACCCTAAAGTTACAAAATATTATTTCTGCTTCGCTATGGATGTTTATTACAGTAGCCTAGTTGATGTCCTATAAAAATAAGAGTGAAAGCCTTTGTAGCTGTAATATTTCTGTGTAGCATACAGTATTTGAGAAAGCTCCATCAAAAAAAAAAAAATTACCCGACCCTAAAAATCTAACAGTACTCTGATTTAAAGATGCATTTCATGTATTTTATATTTCTTGCTCAAGTATTTGAAATTTTGTGGGTGATTTAGGCAGTTGTGACAAAGCTGTTAACTACATTATAGTTACTGATGTAGTACTAACTACTACTAATCTAGTACTAACTATATTAGTATGCTATAGTTGATAGGTTTCATATTTTATTTCAAATTCTGTTTACTTTGCTAGCTTGTCTTTTGATTCAGAAAACAAGGAAATTTTACTTTTTTTTTTTCTTATTATGTGTTTTTATATCACTTCTGCTGAAGTCTTACAAGGATTCCACCTTCTCTTCGCAATAGTTATTCCAAACTTTAGAGTTGGGAAGTCTACTTCTGAACGGAGCGTTATGTAGGGATAAAGCATTATTATAGTCACGGTTTGTTTTTTGTCCCAGGAAAGACAGCTGCTAATCAGGTATCATAAACATCTTTCCCGAATGAATTGGACAAATAAAAGCCTAGAGCGACAGGGTTATTAAGTGTGGTGTCAGATAATAAGCACAAGGAAAATTCAACTAAAATTTCATTGGGTTTCTCACATTTTAGGTATAATACTGTCCCCCACACTAGATCACAATTGGTTGATGTAACATTTATGTTGTACCCATGCTGTAAATACACTCCTGTATTTACAGTAATTATTCATAGATATTATTTTTAGAGAGTCGTACAATAGATAATTGTGTTTGCTATCAAGTAAAGAGCCTGATTTCAATAGTGAGCACATTTCTGTGCTAAGATTAGGAGTACCTGAAGTTAAAAGAAAATACCAGTGCTACTTACAGACACCTAGGTCATGCATTTGTTGCCTGAAGCTTTGTAGTGGAAGTCCACTGCATTCAAGTTTACTGTTGTAAACCTTGTCAAGTACATGGTCATTTTCCCCAAAACTTCAAGTACCATAACTTTAACAAATTTCACTTTCTAAGAATGTAAAAATATTTTCTGTTTTCACCCATTTGTCAGCCTTCACTGCAGCCTCATACGAATGTTTTGTTATGGAGTTTAAACTAATTAATCACATGTGTGTCATGAACTTACTGTATGAATTCTTAAGTGTGTTAAGACTGTGCTACTTCGTATTTGAGGGCCCTGGGCTAGTTTAGAAAGGCCCGTGTTCCCTTAAATACATTAGCTTAATGAACTTAAAGGCTAAAGATGCTCCACAGGGAATGTGGTGGATTTTCCTTTTCAATTTTGCTGATTTGAAAATAATTCAAGATACAGGCAAACTCTTTTCTCAGCTTCCATTTTGCTGTTTTACAGTTCACAGAGAGTGAGCAGGTTGAGGGGTTTGATAATGGAGAACAGGGGGAGGGGGAAGCTTGGTAACCTGGGACTATCTTCCCCAGATAAAATTAATCTTACTATTAGAGAAACTCCTTCAGCAGCTGGCAAAACAGCAGGAACACGTCAATTCTGCTTCCTTGGTTACAGGGAGTGATAGTGCACTTGACCTTCAGAGGAACAGGGTCACAGAGAGGGCATTTTAAAACAATACCAGCTGCTTTCTGTGATTATAATCCTCAGTCATGGAGACCGGATGAAAATACCTGTGATCTGACTAAAAGTGACCTCAACATTTCTCTCGGATTGTTTTGCCCTTAGAGGTTTGCTGAGGAAAAATGTAAATAAGACTGCAGGAAGAATTTGACACTGTAAGTACTAGAGTCTGTACAGTGTACAGCTAGGCAGTGCCAGGAAGAAAACGGAACAAAGTGTATTAAAGCAGATTATTTTCCCTGTCTCTTAAAACAAGTCTATTTGATGTGGGTTTTGTAGGGAAATTAGGGGGTTTTGAGCTGTCTTTTACATTATATGTGTTATTTTCTGACTATGTCTAAGCCACAGCGTTAGTGGTTACTTTTAAATTATTGTTGATTAAGCCTCTGTAAAATGTGGTGCGCTGAAGTTTTCTATGATATACGGCCTACTTTGTTTCTTTCCTCATCTCTTGAAGGTGAAGTCTCACTTGAGACTCTTTCCAATCTCGAAGTGTATTTATTTTTTTAAAATATATTAGATAAACGTACCATCATTGACTTTGAAGAACTAGGGTTTTGCCTGTACGGCTTCCAAAACAGTTGCTTTAAATGTGATGCAGGTTTCACAGCGTTATGTTTCCTCTGAACAACAGATTGGAATAGTCAATGTTACGTTTAATCCTGTAAATGAACTTAATATAATGCTAAACTGTACTATCTTCCTGATATGAGTTCTTACAAGCCATTTGCTTGCAGAATACTTTGATTCAATTTATTTGGGAGTCCAACTAATCATAGCTTAATTTTTCCTACAGTACTCAAGCTGTCTGAAGTTAACCTTGTAAATCTCTGATAGAACTTTTTTAGTGTTGCATATTCTTTGACTACTATTCCTTTTTCTTTTTTCTTTCTTTTTTTAAAAAATATTTTTACTTAAGAACTCAAATTTGCTGCAATTGACTGGGTAGGACCGTAATAAAGCATCACATATTTATCCATTCTGATCCTTTGTAGGTATGACAATGCTCAAAATTGAGAAACTTAGCTGTCAAACAAAATGAGAGAAGATTTTTTTTTCTTGACTCTTGTAAATGTGTATTTCAAAAAATATGTTCCCTTTTTGCATTCGATTTATTTACCATGATGGTTGTTGTGCTGTCAACCAATGGCATGTGTATTCAGTCTGGAAAATAAAGTTGTGATTTTTAGTACCAGTCAGAAATTTTTATTCCACTGTTCTTATTCCACTGAGTATTAAGTAGGCAAGCCTGAAAAGAAGATAAAAATTTGCATTTCAGGGTCCCACACCATCCTCAGTATGTATGCATGTTAATAAGAGTATAAAAATAAATTACATGTGCACACTGAAGCATTTATTGGTATTAGACAAATTATTGTCCATTGGTACACTGCATCTTCTCAGCCAAGAGAAGACTAAAATATTGTCTGTTTTCAGTTTAATAAGTATATGTTCTTGAATATTTAAACATGAAAATAACATCAGCATATAACGGCAGCTGGTCTCAAACTTACCCATCTTTATAGAGAACTCACTGTTAGACTTAAGATAACCAACTAGTCATGCAGTGAGGATGAGAAATAACTGATATTAGAGGAGACTGTAGTTGATGAGTAAAAGTCACCTTTATATGAGGACACGGCCCATTCTATAAAAAACGACAGAGTGTTTTAAAGCATAAAGCACCACTTTTCATACTGACATAGTACATAGAACCCTGTTGTACACTAGGACCCCTTTGCAGCAGGTAGTTTACAAACTCAGAAAAAAGAAATGGTTGTTTAGTCCCCAAATGTTTGCAGAAGAATTTAAGTGCAGTTATATACTGGCATTCTTTTTATAAGTTACTATAAATCCTTGAACAACATGGAAAAATAGATCTCTATTTATTTCCAAGCTGCCCGCAGTGCATTGTGATGTAAGGTTTGAAGATGCTTCAAAAAAAGGCAAAGGATTCTATAATCAGGGGTGAAAGAATTGGAAAACAATTTTAAAAGATCCTCTTGCTCTAATTTAGAGTTTTTAAAGGGTGCCTAGCTCAGATAATAATTTTCCATGGAAGATAAGGAGATAATTGGTCAAACGTGTCCTCTAAGAGTCTTGATTTCGGGAGTCTTGTTTTTTTTCTTGCGTAGGTATCTTGTTTTCTGCTGCTGGATGCCTTGTGTCATCCAATAATTAGAAGATTCTACTATTTATACATCTCTTCTGTATGTTTTTCTTATTTATCATGCAGCTTTTGTGACCTGCTTATTAAGATTTTTCCATGCAAGCTTAAATAATGACTAAATTGACACTACCCTGTTGTCCAGCTATGTAGGTTTTGATAAATAAATCATTCCAAGATTGTTTAAAAGAGGATTTAATAAAAACAACTTGTGAGCTTCGTGGGTTGGGCCACATGTCACTGCAGATATTAAACACTAATTTGATACTCTCAAAGTCCCATATAGGATGCAATTATTACAATCAGTCATATACTAAACACAGTCCTATAGATTCTGTGGGACAATGTAAATGTGTACTTAGGGGGTATTTATGAAAACCCAAATTACTGTATACTAACCCACGACAAATTGCAATTTACAAATATTACAAATTACACATTTTATATATATTATATGTACACATATATACATACACTTTACAATGTAAAATCTGTTTTAAAATGTGAGATTTATTTAGTATTAGGCAGACTTATGTAAAAATCTAGGCTGCTAAGTCATTGACATTATAGAACATTTTTCCAAAGAACAAGAATTTTGCCTATATGCATGGTTTTCAAGTAAGTAGTTATGGGTTAAACTGCGTGTAGAAGAAATTCATTAGTGCCATATTCTGTTCATACTTTGAGTACCTCACTGCAGTATTTCATTCCAATTGAGATGAAATGTCTATATAAATTTATATCATATTGCAAGAATTTACAGGGCTTGTTATTCAGATATGCTGCATGTGTAAAATTTGCTGTCAGTAGTCTTTTAAGTATTATTCTGTTTTTCCATCATTTTATATCATAAAATCATAGAATGGTTTAGGTTGGAAGGGACCTTAAA
>RSEF01000012.1:23311096-23323373 GCA_003993805.1 Himantopus leucocephalus | reverse complement strand
CATGTCGACCGCTCCACACAGCTTGGTGTCATTGGCAAACTTGATGAGGGTGCACTCAATCATACTGTCCATGTCACCAACAAAGATGTCAAATAGCACAGGTCCCAGTACTGACCCCTGAGGAATGCCACTTGTTACTGCTTGCCGCTTGGACATGGAGCCATTGACCACAACTCTTTGAGTGCAACCATCCAGCCAGTTCCTTATCCACCGAGTGGTCCATTGGTCAAATCCATGTGTCTCCATGGTAACTTTCAATAAATAATGTGACTGAAAAAGTATCCATGTTGCGCTGTTGACTGCGGACCGTAATGTCACCTCTGGAGTTGCTGTAGTCTACCTCAAAATACTAGTGTCTTGTGTGCCCTAACTGTTGTTCAAATATTTTTGCAACTTTTTTGAAAATACTGGTGAACATATGCAGTATATGGCTTTAGAACCCAATTTTCTCCTTTGTTTTGAATTTTCTCACGTCATGGGCTAGTAACTTGTAAAATGCACCAAGAAAAAAGAGCTTTCATAATGAGTGCAGAACAAATAAGCATATGCAATTTTCTTCTAAGTTACTACATTAGAAGTAGCGCATGTAATTTTCTTCTGTTACTATATGAGAAGTAGCAGAATGATTTAGCTTTCCCTCTATGCTATTGAAAACAACAAACAAAAAGAGATCTGGAACTAATCATGTTCTAATTCTTCAAGAACTTCCAGGTTAATTTTGATATACCCTGTTTTGATTTTGTTCGGTTAAGCCCAATTTTTTGTGTGGTCAGGTTTCAAACTAAGAATGGCAAAAATGCATGTACCAACAGTGAAAAAAATACATATAGATGTCCACATCTGCAGGCACCTCTCTGTGTTAAAGACTGATACAATAGCTTCAGCTCACGTTTATATCTGAAAAAAACCCCCAATAATACTAAATAAGGTACTTTGTATAAGCATGTGTGTATCCTAAGCTTAATAAAAATGGGATTGGATGGTCGAGGGGAGTTGCAAGCAGTATCTTTCTACCTGTGAGCTGACTGTAAGGACTAGAATACAAGTGCTTCATCTATACTACATTAACAATTATTAAGAAGGAACAATCAGTACTAACAGTTGCATCAATAAATCTGAGGATTAACAAGCACAAAGTCTAAATATGCACAACTGTAGAATTATGTGTGTAAATGTACATTGCCAATGCCATATCACTTCTGTAAACAGAAGATAAAGGCAGTCAAGTCAATGTTATCTTGCAGTGTTCAATTTAACATTTAACAGTATTGCTCTGAAAACAGCTATGCAAGGGGTGTTTTTCAAGCATTTTCTAGGTATTCAGAGCTAAATTTGCATTATAGCTTGGTGCTCTAGAAAGGGAATAGAACAAGAAACAATAGTATTCAGTTGTAGTGCCAAATTTAATCTTGGTCATGCTAGTGAAATCCTCACTAAAATAAAAAAAAATTAACCACATACACCTGAATTACATGCTAAATATATTGATGATCTATTGGAGCATAGAGTCCAGAAAAAATCTGTACCACACTGAAGCAGAAAACCAGAAACTGGGTGACAATAAAAAGGGGGAGAGGATATGAGCACACTGAACAACTGGAATTCTAGTTTATTCTACTGTCTAAAACACAGATATCCAGATAACCAGCCATCTTAATTTTAACTTTTTACCTTAAAAATATTGGACAGTTAAAATTGTTCATTCTTCTACTTGAAAAATGAAATGCCTGTTTTCTCCAAGTGAACTGTATAGACACCGTGCTTTCAAAAGGCTTCATAGATGAAATAAGGTCAGAGACATAAAAACTAAAGGCCAGTTTGGTCAGATAGGAGTTCTGTGCAGTCTTCCAGCAGATTCCATATCTCTTGTCCCATATATGTTCCTGGGGTTGAGGACATTTTTATTTAGGGGCGTAAAGAAAGCTTTTCTAAATTTGGGCTACCTGAAAATTTAAAAAGTAGATCATAAAATACTTTAGGATTACTAAAAGGTGAAATATTTAACATTCCACATTATTGTGTATACAGTGTATTTTGTTTTTACAGAAGCAAAAATGAGGCAAATATATAATCAAAAGTTGGAGAAAGTATTTCTGCATTTCAGTAAGCTGAAGGATCACATAGTAATTATCCAGTGATTTATTTTTGGAGGGGTGGGGTGGTTTGTGGTTTTGGTCATCTATCAGATTCATTCTGTTCCCCAAAAAAGCTGATATTCTGATAATTCCTTGAAAACAAATCCAAGTTGGTTTAATGACTGTAAGCTTTCCAATAAATTTAGATTCCATGCTATAGGGCCATCTGATCTTTAATAAATATATGTGTTTTTAAGAGTGTTCAGTACTCTAACAGTAAATGAAAATTCTGTACGTTATTTGCAGGTGCAGACTGTTCAGACTTCGCTACCTGAATCTCCAGTGATGACCAGCCCTTCCCAACGTATCCAGATAATTTCCACAGACTCCTCTGTAGCTTCACCACAACGCATTCAGGTAAAAATCCATTGATTAAGTAACTAACCATTACATCTTGTTTTTTCCTCCTCCTCCTACTTAGGTTTATACAAAAGCATGCTAAAGTCTATGGAAGACTTCCTTAAATTTTGTGATAACAGATAATTTTTAGTGCAAACTAAAACTCTCTTTCTCTGTCAGCATGTATTTGAGGATGGCTAGTTGGCTGTATATCATAATTGTATTGATGATGTAGCTGGTGAGGAATATTTGCAGAGGTTAAACTTAGCATACGTATACAAAACTCCTGAGCTCTAGCCATAGCAAATGGGCAGACATTGTCAACAGAACACCTATGTTCATCTCCAGGGGCATTCCTCTCTCTCTCTCTCTCTCTCTCTCTGCCATATTTAGGAGCCAGAGGGAGACTAGCCCATTTAGGATGAAGTTAGCCTTTGGGAATGCTGCTCAGTGGATCGTTGTTACTGGTAGATAATATAAAGATACCATTAATGTATCAGAATGTATGCAGTGACAAATGATATAAGAATTGTTAAGTGTAAATGACCAGAGTCTTGTGGTACTGCAATGCTGAGCTTTTGCCCTCCTTGACCTTGTTCTGTGCCAGTGCCATACTCCCACGTGCACCTCTCCTGCCAGAGGTGGCGCTGGAGAAGAGGATCTTGCAACAGTGCTGAAAATGCAGCCTCCGTCACAGGATGGACTCTTCTTGGGATATGTCTTAATCAGGGTGGGTGGGTACTGCCCCTATGAACAGCCCTGAAAACACTTTTTAAATGGTTTTGACATTGTCATTGTACTTTCTATGCATGATACAATTTTTTTCTGCAGCATGTATAATGACGTACATCATTAGTTTTTCTAATGAACCTAAATACTGTTCACTTCTCATCCAGCCTAATTTTTTTCTCTTAGTTATTTATTATCATCAGTGCTTGTGTCTGATCCATGAAAAATTAAAAAGAAATGTCCATGATTTTTCTTTGTAGACAGCACCAAGGAGATGTTCTTCAGTTATCAACAATGTTTAGCTATGTATTTTATCTAAGATATTATTCCTTAAAGTTATCAACAAAAGGTGGAATCAGACGGCCTTATTGTTTCACATGCTTATTCTCAAGATTCTGTTATGATGGAAGGTTTCTATTTTTGATGTAGTTGTCTGGTAACAGAATCTCTGTTTTGGCTGGTAGAGTAACCATATCAATATGTATCAATATTTCATTGCAAGGTAGATATTCTCACAACATGTATAACTGAAGCATAATGAATATTCAGCATTCATAAGCTAGGTATTTACATTGCAACTATTGTTCAATTCTGCAAAATAATATACCTCCTTATATCACTGATATTTCTGAATCAAACCTATGACTCTGTGATGAAGGAGAATACCAGGATGAGAAGAGTTTTCCTGCTTCCTCAAAACAAGTACAAGCAATATCATAGTGGTGTCAGTCATAATCCAAGATTAGATTTCACTGTGAAGTGTCCTGTTGGTTAAGGTCTATGTGAAAATGATGGAGGCTGAAGAAATCTCGGCAGGGAAAACTCTGGGGAGCTTAACAACAGTTTTACAACAATGGGGCTGAGGGGTAATGATTGTCCTTTAACCTTTGAGCTTCTTTGGAGCTTTATGTTTGTAGACTATGTACACTTACACACTGAAATGTTTATCGATATGAAACATAAAATGGCTTATTCTGTTCTGTAAGTAGAAGAATCTAAAGAGTCCCTGAAAAGCTCTGTCATGTCCAAAATTCGATAATAGGCTGGATTCATCCCCAGCTTTGAGTACCATTTCTTTTGTGCAGGTTTCTTTATGTTTGTAATCACAAAATGTGAGATGAATCTTTCCTGAAGAGCTTCTGTACTCTAGAAAAATCATCAGCTGTATAATTCAGCTCCTGCCTCGGGTAGTTCTAATGCCTTTTTAAGGCATTCTAGCTTAGTTTTACTAAGCATAAGCATATTAGAAAAATCTTACTGTTAAACTATTACTTTCTGTAAGACATTACACAAAAAAGGACATGACAACTAAATAAAAGGTCTAGGTAATCAAAATTAGGTAAATAAATACACTGTTTTGTGTTTTCAGTAGTAGTTTTAACTCTGACATTAAGCCAAATACATAAATGAATTACATCAAAATAGCTTTCATAGTCAGGCATATACAAAATGAATACAAATCTCAAGAATGTACCACTATGCTTTTTCTGTCAGCTGGGGTAATTTTTAGTTTAATGTTTTTGTAAATGATCTGGAGGTAGGAGTCGAATATACATTAAGTAAGTTTGCCGATGATACTAAGTTAGTATAGTGGATAGACTCGAGAGCTGGGCATTTGCCAACTGTATGAAATTTAACAAGAGGGCTGGATTCTGCACCTGGGACAGGGCAATCCTGGTTATACGTACAAACTGGGGGACAAGAGCCTGGAGAGCAGACCCATGGAAAGAGATCTGGGGGTTTGGGTTGATGGCAAGTTGAATAGGAGTCAACAGTGTGCCCTGGCAGCCAAAAGGGCCAACTGTGTCCTGGGGTGCATCAAGCACAGCATCGCCAGCCGGTCGAGGGAGGGGATCGACACTGCACTGGCATGGCCCCACCTCGAGGACTGGGTGCAGTTTTGGGCTCCCCAGTATAAAAAGGGCATCAAACTATTAGAGTGTGTCCAGAGGAGGGCGACCAAGATGGTGAAGGGTCTCAAGGGCAAGACTTACGAGGAGTGGCTGAGGTCACTTGGTTTGTTCAGCTTGGAGAAGAGAAGGCTGAGGGGTGCCCTCATAACAGTCTGCACCTTCCTCAAGGAGGGCAGCAGAGGGGAGGTGCTGATCTCCTCTCTCTGGTGACCAGTGACAAGACACGAGGGAATGGAATGAAGCTGCATCAGGGGAAGTTCAAATTGGACATTAGGAAAAGGTTCTTCATTGAGAGGGTGGTTGGTCACTGGAACAGGCTCCCCAGGGAAGCAGTCACAGCACCAAGCCTGTCAGTTACCTGGTTTAGTGTTAGATTGTCCTGTGAGGAGCAGGGAGTTGGAATCGATGATCCTTATGGGTCCCTTCCAACTTGAGATCTTCTATGATTCTATGAAATTTCTGTGCTGCTGTCTCACTAGGGAGAGAACACCCTGCATATATACCTGCCATTCATCAGCTGCAGTCCTTAACATTACATTTTGTTCTTATTCCGCTATATCTAACTTCAGCTGCAGTCCTTAACATTACGTTTTGTTCTTATTCTGCTATAGCTAACTCCTTTTGAACAATCAAATGTGATTACAAGATTGCCCCATGTCTCTGCATTATTAACAATATCAGACTTACACTTCTCACAACTCTGTCTAGTATTTTTCATCTATGCAGTAGGTATGTAGATACATATATACATCTATATTTATTTTATTATTTTGCACTTATTTAGGTAGCTGCAATAACTTTGCACCAGTGTAATAAATGTACAAATAACGATTTTATTTATTATTTAATAAATAAAAAGCACAGTTATCAGAGAGTATCATATAATTCTGAGAGAGAATGAAAGGTTTTAAAATGTAAAGTTTACTGTGGCTCATAAAATTCTTCAACGTGTTTTACAGATTGTCACAGATCAGCAAACAGGTCAAAAAATCCAAATAGTGACAGCAGTAGACTCAGCTGTGTCTCCAAAGCAACAGTTTATTTTAGCCAGTCCAGATGGAACTGGTGCAGGAAAGGTGATATTGGCAGCACCTGAGACATCTAATGCCAAACAGCTGATCTTTACTACCACGGACAACATTGTGCCAGGCAGAATTCAGGTAAATCTAGTAATTGAGGTAGACCATAGATTTTTGGTTTTCAGTTTTTGATTTTTAGATTATTTAAGTCTATAATTGCTTTAAGACAAATTGCAACAGTTTTCTAAAGATCTAATTACATGGATTAGACCATACTAATCGTAGGCTTCGTTATTCAATCATAAATCCTCCTGTCTTCACGTTCCCTATGGATTCCATTGCACTCATCACCCTTTATTGTGTGTTCTCATTAAAATTCCAAAGACATAAGCAAATACTTAAGATGGTGCTTGTGAGGATTGCCAGGACTTCAGATGGTCTGTTCAAGATTCACAGATATACAGAGGTACAACTCACCTGAGCAAACTTACATTCACAGCGCAGTATCAAGACATTGCAGTAAAAGCTCTTTGGAGCGGCAGCTGTCCTCTGTTACAGTTGTTTGTGGATCTTGAGAATAATCCAGACCAATGGAGCCTTGCAAACCAAATTATATAA
The DNA here is from genome assembly GCA_003993805.1 of Himantopus leucocephalus. NCBI lineage: Eukaryota > Metazoa > Chordata > Aves > Charadriiformes > Recurvirostridae > Himantopus > Himantopus leucocephalus. The sequence continues at coordinate 23,316,620 of RSEF01000012.1, read as the reverse complement.
ACAATAATCTATCTCTAGTGAAATTTGAGGTTTCTTCCTAGCAGTCTTAAAAAAAAAAGCACCTGGTACCTATTGCTACTGTTACGATAGAGAATATTTTACAGGGAGAAGTATCATTCTTACATAAATATTTGAAAAATTGTATTAATAATTTTTTTAAATTTATTTTACTATGCTAAATGGGTTATCTGATGTTACAGAGGGATGGGATTTTTAAAATTTTTCTGTGTTAAGTGGAATGTTCTGAACAGAAGTTTTGGAATCCAAGGTCTTCAGAAGCTACGCTGTTTCTGTAATGGATCTAAGCTTCAGGCTATCCCCTCTGAACTGTATACCCCTAGTAGCTAGAGAAGGGATAGATGGGAACAGCATCTGAAATACAGCCATCTCTGGCTAAAATATAGCAGCTGCTTGAGAGTAATTGCAAGAAGGGAAGAATACTGTTGACTGCACAAGTGAGGAAACTTATTTGTACAGAACAAAGCTAGGAGGTTTATCTGGAGTTTGTTTTGCTATGTCTGTTTCAACAGTGTCACTATTGACAGTAAAAACTGTCATTAACTTGCATTTTATACTACTTAATTTCATTCCACGTCATACTTATGCTCAAAGTCAGCCACCTCTTCTCATTTGATACACCAATCTTGTTCTGTAGGCAAAGCTCCTTACTTCCACGTCAGAAGAAAATACTGGCTAATTACCTCTTTTTTTCTGGAATTTTGTTTTAGATAGTGACAGACTCTGCTTCGGTGGAACGTTTGCTGGGAAAAGCTGATGTTCAGCGGCCCCAGGTAGTAGAATATTGTGTAGTCTGTGGCGATAAAGCATCAGGTAAGGAAGCATAGATAGCAGTGTTCAAGAAACTTGATTGAAAGGATGACTGGGTTGAAGGGACGAGGTTTCATGTATTTTAATTGATTTTAGCCATGCTGATGGCAAAACCAATTCAGTCTAAAATGGAAAAAGATAACATTATACTTTGTATCTGTACACACAAAATAGTTAAACTCTGCTTGGCAGAATATTAGTTTGTACTTAAACTGGAGCATATGATGATTCAGCATCTGCTGAAAGATGAAATAATGATTGAATCGCTCCTGGTAACTGAAGGAGACTATCTGAAGCTGGCTCCTCATGGCTATGGGCAACCATGCAGTAAACATGTTGCATGGAAAAGTCTACCTGCTCCAGGAAAACACTTCTTAGTGCTCTCTAACAAGACTTCCCAGTAGATTTTGGTCTTTCACAGAAAAAGGCAGTAGAGATCAAGTGAACCCTCAGTGTTTCACATCCATGCAGTAACAAGGAGTCTACAAGGTAAAATTTCTATGTTAGCCAAGGAAGCGGACTGTGCTTTCATGCTACATAGAAGACTGTCTCTCTGTCTCTCTTTCTTTTGTTTTTTAAGTGTTTATGTAATTAAGAAAATACCAGAATTGATATGTATAGGAATTTTAAATTAAGATGGCATTTCAAATTTTATTGTAAAATTACTTATATTCTGAAATGACTTAAACTCTTAGCCTGTATGTTCTTTTACCATATCATATAATCTGTAACAGCAGATAAAATTGCATCTGTACTTGCCTAGAATGGGAACTACCACTTCACAGGCCTCTCATTCAGAAATAGGCTTAACCTTCCTCTCTTCTCTCCACTCTCCCACCAAAAAGCCCTGACAATAGGTAAACAAGGAACATCCTGTAAGACTTTAACAATGCTTTCATGGTCCAAAATGATGGTAAGAATACAAAATAAATTTAAAGGGTGACTTTTACAATGCTTTACTTGCTTAAGATAAATATTTCTATGCTAAAATATAAGTAATTTCCATCTGATAACAATATATATGTTTCCTAGGTCGTCACTATGGTGCTGTCAGTTGCGAGGGATGCAAAGGTTTCTTTAAAAGGAGTGTGAGAAAGAATTTGACCTACAGTTGTCGTAGCAACCAGGACTGTATCATCAATAAACACCATCGGAATCGCTGCCAGTTTTGTAGGCTTAAGAAATGTCTAGAGATGGGCATGAAAATGGAATGTGAGTGTTAAGTACCCGATGTGATACTGTGCCTACCAAATAACAAATGTGTGGACTACCACTTTTTAGTGCGTTCTCTCCATTTCGGTGTGTGTTGCTTGAAGGAAACAGAACTTTTGGCAGCCAAAGCATCTACCATACCTTTATCCATCACCATTTTATGTCTGAGGTGCAGTAGGGATTTGTTTTGAACCGTGTCTTATACTACTGTAGTCTTTGAGGAGCCCAGTTAGAGCCTCACTTAGAATGCATGTTACAAACCCAGTGCATGTTTGTAATACAAAATATTTTAACATGGGTGATCATCAATCTAATGTTCCATGTTCAGAATCTGCTTTCCATCTGGTTTATTTTTGCTGCTTTTTCAACCAGTGATAGAAAGTAGTAGTAGCTGTCATAGAAAGAAAGTAGTATAAGCTGTCATATTTTATACCATATACTTTCTTGGGTTTTGCAGTGCTTCATACAATTCCAGTGCTAGCATTCAAACACCTCTTTCAATGTATTTTGTTTCCAATTTATAGCACCTCTGTTTCTTCAGTCCAGCACTTCATGAAGCTTATTATCTCGTTGTTTTGTGATAAATTTATGGAGAATTTAAGGTGAAACAACAAATACTTTTCTTTTTCCACTCTGATCTAGGCACGATAAGTTCCAACCACTGAGTTCAAGGGAGGCAGAACTTCGAAGCTGTAAATAGGGAGATCTTTGTTGTATTTGCACTCTGGAACTCCAGACCTGTAGTGATGATTGTTGTGCTTTGCACACACTGTGCTGAGTATAGGGAGGGACCTTTGCACGAGAGAAACTGCTGCATTTCCAGAAGCTAAACGTTTCTTATTCCAATATGATTAGGATACATGCTCGCTGACTTTACTGGGCATTGTGTCAGGTTTCTGATTGTTTATGGATCCACCAAGCTAACAAAATGGATATACCTACTTTTAAGCCCCTAAATTTTGCTGACAGTAACAATATTGGCAAAAATAAAATCAGGAACTAAATAGCTCTTGGTGGTTATGAGGACAGAGAGAGACATATCCATGTATTTTACTGTTACATTCCGAAGGGCTATAGAGGAGGCTTGAATTTTTTTGTTTGCTTGTTAGTAATCTTAATCTTCTAGAGCAATAACTGCTGTATGATAAATTGGTACAATGAATAACACAGAAATACTGTCTCCATTTCTATTATGCATTACATTTGCAAAGTGTTGTGACAATTAATATTACTACAACATTTTTAAAAATTCTTTAATTCATGCAGTCGAATGTTATGCCAAGCCATAGAAGAGTTTGCAAAGTTTAGTGACTTAGATTCCAGATAACTTTCTGTAATCAGTTTAATAATAATACTTTAATATTATAAAGATGCACTTTTCACTTCCTTTAAAATTAGAGAGTTACTGTTTCTTTGTATTTGTATTAAAAGATTTACAACACTTGTTTGGCACATCGGAGACTGAGCTTATTTTCTTCCAGTTATCAAGTAGAAATATTTTACATTCTGAAAAATTTAGTTTTGGAACACTGTTCCCTAACTGGGTGGAATGAATGGATGTGAGTGAATTGCATATCATGCAGAGATGTGTCTCCCAGGGAACTGACCTGCATCTCTCACATAACTTGCCTGTCTTGACCTTTTTTGGGTTCATTCTGGTTTTGCGTTATTTTGAATCATCCAGAGTATAACTGCATCTAACATTTAGGTGTAGCTGTACCTGTTAAAAAAAACAACAAACCAACAAACAAAATGAAAAAAATCTGAAAACGCATTTTGCACGATGTTCCATCTTATTAAATGTCAGTGAAATAGCAAGCTTTGACTCCAGTTCAGCAAAACTTAAAGTAAATGATAAATCTGCAACTTTCTTAGTTAAAAATACACATAGTCACAGGTATAGTAAAATTGGAGCCTGTGTTTCTTCAGTCTTCATATTAAATTTCCAGTTTTGCACTGAGCTGATATACCATCGTAACGATACAAACTGAAATCCTACTGTGAAAATTTTAACTTTCTTTTTGTATTTTTCAGTTGAGTTATTTCCTTTCAAATCTGCATGTTTCTATCTTTATGTAGCGGTTCAAAGTGAAAGAAAACCTTTTGATGTGCAACGTGAAAAACCAACAAACTGTGCAGCTTCTACCGAAAAAATCTATATCAGAAAAGACCTACGAAGCCCTCTAATAGCAACTCCAACATTTGTGGCAGATAAAGATGGGACGCGGTGAGTACATCAGTTTAATGGGTCTTGTTTAAGGTTATTTGTGCATATTTGCGGGCACACTCTGCTCTAAAGAACTGGACAGAAAAGAGCTCCAATTCACAAATCATCTGTTTCCGTTACTAAGACCAATCTAGATTGTTCTGCTTCTCGTGGAAGTTTTTACGTCTGAATACAGCTGGGTGGTTTTCAGTTCAGAGCTGTCTCTTGTCCAGCCAGGTCAAAGCACAGGCAGGACAAATATATGATATTCAAGCAAAAAGCATGCAGGCTTAACGCTGTGATGCATTCGGGTTAGCACTTCCCTGAAATCAAATCTGCAAACGGCAGACTCAGTCTTCCTTCTACCTAAAGACAGTAGTAAAAGAGAGTGCAATGACTGCTGATTCAGATCCCGAGAGACCAGTTTCAACAACAGCAAAACAACAGCAACTTCCTTTTACTGTATGGAAGATATTCCAAAACAGTTCCCGTGCCCCGAGTTGTCTCCGTAGGTAGTGGGTGTGGAAATGCCTATCATAATAAATAGAGGCAAGATTTGTCTTTTTCTGAATAGAATAAAAAAGAACTCTAGATTAAATACCACACTTTTAAAACTGTAGGTCCTGTTAGTTCATGAATGGATAATAACCACCTAAAGATACTGGATCTCAGTATTCAGGTTTTTTATATATATATTTAGTTTTTATATATATATATTATTTGTTGAAATATTACACTGCAGTTAGGAAGACTGGACTGCAAATTTCTTGGAGAATTGTTTTTCAGCATTCTTGTTTGCAAGTCATATAGTTCAAAAGCACTGCTAACAGACACATTTGCTTCTTGGAGATTTCCTTGAGCTACAGATCCCTTACAGTCCTCTAAACAACATTATAGTCATTAAGTGTGACTCTCTATTATTTATGTAGGATTCAGATTCGCATAACGCACGACCATTTGCTGCCTGTGGTACTTCACAATGTTAGTTGTTAGTCTCAGAGCCCTTAAACTATAAATTCCCTGCAGCCTGAACCTGTCTTGTGTGCATTTGTATTGGGTAGTGCAGACTGGGAGTGTTGTATAAGTAACAAATAAACTTATCCTTGCTGACTGCAAAGGCTTCCCACTGTCTCCCTAAATTAGATACAGCAAAGGGAAATAATGTTTGGTCAAAAAGTGGCAGAAGTAAAGGCAGCAGAGATTTTATGCAGACCTTGATTACACAACTGTTTATGGCAGCTCTGCAGAGAGGGACCTGGGGGTCTGGGTGGACAACAA
>RSEF01000012.1:23295962-23310996 GCA_003993805.1 Himantopus leucocephalus | reverse complement strand
ATGGCAGGCGGTTGGACTGGATGAGCTCCAGAGGTCCCTCCCATTCCTGACCAGTCTGTGATTCTGTATTTTGGAATGTAAAGTATATTTTCTTGACATAACTTTTTTCTTCAGTGCTGTCCATTGTCTAACTTGGAATGCACAGTTATGCCCTCCTGCAAAGTCTCATGCATAACTCTAGCACTATTAAGTGACTTCTGAGAGCAGAAGACAACAACTTTCTTTAAGGCGGAATAAACCAGCATAAAAAGCAAATGAGAGGATATCTGTTTGGAAAGTTGTCATTGATTTTGCACAGGAAAGGAAAACGTTTCAGTCTTTCTGTCTTTCAATAATAAATAAACTCTGAGCTTCATTAAATTGTTAATTTAAAAATTGGTAATCCCTTTTATTCTGACATAGGTTGTTAGATTAATTGTTCTGATTAATGTAAAATATCACTGACTGTCAGATGCCGTATGCTTTTCAACAGGTCGGCAGGTCTTCTTGATCCGGGAATGCTTGTGAACATTCAGCAGCCTTTGATCAGGGATGATGGTACAGTCCTCCTAGCTGCTGACTCCAAGGTATTATTCTTTCAGTTAAGTTCTGAACACACGTATTTATTTGTTCAGATTATTTTAGCTATGTACATAGACACAAATAATTCTTCCTCTTGAAAAGATAAGGTTGGGGTAAATCTGAAGATCTTTTCGAGTGGAGGTAATAAGCTGATCAACAGGAACATGATTTCTTTTCACGGGCATATTTCTGCAAAAGGTCAGCCACGTGATACGTCAGCTGGGGCTAGGCTCGATGTTTACATGAGGACTTAAAGATCATTGTGAGCCATTGTTCTTCCTGTAGGTGTTCAGGAAGAAGGAAAAGGTACATAAGGGAAAAAGAACACAAAGATTAAAAATGGGAAAAATTTATGTGTGATACATCACCTATTATTTTGATCTACTAGTATGGTTCTTCCTTTTTAGGCTGAAACAAGCCAGGGTGCTTTAGGAACACTAGCAAATGTTGTAACATCTCTTGCTAATCTCAGCGAGTCACTGAATAATGGAGATACTTCTGAAGTTCAACAGGAAGAGCAATCCGCAAGTGAGATTACACGGTATGCATTTATATTTGCATCTTATTTAGCAATTTGTATTCTGAATGGTGCATACTTAACACTGATGCATTGGAGTAATTTGGCATGGTGACACCAAACACTGTAGAGATTGCCCCCTACTTTTAAGCAGAATAACAATTCTATAGAAATCCAGGTTTGGCTGTTGTCCTCTTGTGAAGAACTGTGTCCTGTGTTATAAATGTAGTGTTCTGAAGCTAGACCAGACTTCATACTCAGTAAAATAATAAATTACTAGTTTGTGACCTTGAGAGACTCTGAGAATAGCAATATTTTGGTACTGTTTTATTTGATAGGGTTGTTATATGGAGGCGCAATGCTTATGCCCTTAACCCTGCTCTTCAGTGGTGTTGTGGTTTAACCCGGCAGGCAGCTGAACACCACGCAGCCATTGACTCACTGCCCCCCAGTTGGGATGGGGGAGAGAATCGGGGGGAAAAATGCCATAATACCTGCTGGTAATGTAAGGAAAATGTAGTTAAACTAAGATTAATTAACTTTTTTTTAATGTTTAGAAAAAGTTTGAAGTCTTTGTGTTTGTTAATGAGAGAAATGGGAATCTTAAAATTTCCAGCAGAGCTTGAGATTTTTATGGGTGGGGTTTTTGTTTGGGGATTGTTTTGGGGTGGTGGTTGGGTTGAAGGACAACATAAATTGGTAGTATAGTGAAATAAGAAAAATACTTGGCCTCAAAACTGTCCATTGTTTCTCAAGTAGAAGATTTTTAAGAGGAGCTTAACTTCAGGCTATTAAGTCTTTTATTTAAACTCTTCGAGTGAGTGAACTGACATTTAAAAATACTTGACACTGCAACTTAGACTTATGTCAACCTTGTACTCTAAAGCAGAAAAAAAATTCAACACCCGCCTCCCCCCCAAAACTTCTTGACAAAAATACTGGCAAAACAGCACTATACCGTACTACTGTCCACTGGTATGAAATTTGAGCACAAAATTCTTCTTTAAATCTAAGCTCTGTTATCATAAGAAGGGAGTTTACACTGCCTTATTTCAGCAATGGCCTAGCTACAGTTTAAGCATAAAGGAGTCCAGGGACCAGTATCTCCTATGTTACTGTCATAAGGTTTCTAAGGCTGTACTGTGAGATCAGGAGTGTCTGGCCATATCTCATCTTAAGGGAAAGGAAATTCAGGCATGTTGTCTAGAAGAGAATCACACTATTCTCCGCTGTTCCAAGAAACTGGACATCAAGGACAGGGACTGCAGGGTGTTCTCCAGTGTGCATCTGGTCTGTAATCTTCACATAATCTGTTAAACGTTCCAAGCTGAGGAGGAGGCGATAGTGAGTGGTAAGCGCAAGAGACCGCTTTGCTAGTACAAATACTAGCATAAAACTATCAGAGCAGGATTTACGGTAGTAAAAAGTCTTCCCTTACAGGGGAGATCTTTCACCAGCAATATATGGGCAGATCTGTTAATGTCCACACAGTACAGAGAGGCCAGGTTGTAATGAAAAGTCTGACCTCATGTCTTAGCATAAACAGTTCCTGTATGTTATCTCTAAGTGGAAATGCTTTATAGCATTTAATTTGACCACCACTCTGATTTTTTTTTTAAAGGTGTAAGGAAGCATTCTTTCATTGTTTATTACTTTTTTCCAGGGCATTTGATACTTTGGCTAAAGCACTTAATACCACAGATGGTACAGCAGCTCATAACTTGGCAGATGGGATGGATCCTACAGGAGGAGGGAATATTCATGTAATCAGTAGAGATCAGTCAACACCAATTATTGAAGTGGAAGGACCCCTACTTACAGATACACATGTCACATTTAAGGTGTGTGCTTCTTTAAATGTCTTACCAAACAAACACTTGAAACATAACCCAAAATTAATTTACTATGTTTTCTCATATTTAATTTTGGCAATATAATCTAGGATAACATCTGCTGTTACAAAGCTTCTAATACAATTTTCACTCTCGCATGCTGTATCTAAAGAGCATAGGTGTTATTTCATAAGACCTTTTAATAGACAGAAGGATGCTTTAAAATTTATTTCACTTTCCAGTGCTGTTGATAATCACTTTCCATATCATCCATATAGTATGATGGCATGATTAATTCATTTATAATTCTAGATAGTGTAAAACTTTCATCCAAAAGGCTCATTAATACAAAGAGAGGTTACAGTGCCTTCGTAGATGCTAATGGTTAAACTACTGAAAAAGGTCTTGCAGTTTAGCGATGCTTCACCTTCAACTGAATACAAGCACACATGTGTTGATAAACAATGTGCGAGAAACAATAAGGGTGTTCATCTTGCTGTAATCAAATTGCACTGTTATACAAAGATCATTACTGAAATAAGTAATACTTAATGTAGTCAAACTTTTATCATAGCCTGCTTATTCCCGTTAATGGTGTTTTGTGACTGTAGAGTCCCGTTACATGACTTTCCCATTTGAGATATTTAGGTTTTAGATTTTATTTTGCTTCTTTTAAAAAAGTTGTAAAATCTTTTATAGCACTGTGATGCTAGCCAACACTCCACAGAGCAATGAAATCTATAGATTTAATTATTATTAAATGAATATTAAAACATTTTAAAAGGAAACATTTGAGCTCTGTCCCACATAATTTGTTGTCTCCTATTCCCATTTTGCATTCCTTGCCAGTAGTAATGAGTTATTTAGTACAGTTTTCCTTTGACAGTTTCTTGTCATAAGCATAGTTGCTTATGACAGGCTACGAGAGTAGTTTCAATGTTTTCGCTCGTTATTTCATTGATAATAAAAATTGGTTTATGTCTGAACTGTATATATTGTACTGTACTTTTATTTTTTGCAGCTGACAATGCCCAGTCCCATGCCAGAGTACCTTAATGTACACTACATCTGTGAGTCAGCATCACGACTACTTTTCCTCTCTATGCACTGGGCTAGGTCCATACCTGCATTTCAAGCTCTTGGGTAAACGCACATACTCTGTTGAACGGTTTGTTTTCTAATGAATTTAAGCAGTGATCTGAACACTTTTCAGCTATTTTGAATTTTTAAATGATGACATTGTTTAATTTTTAATGAATTCTTTAAACTGTGTGAAGACTATGCAATATTCTCCTTTTTGAAGAATAAAATAGAAGATGGCAGAGGAGGGGATAACTACAATATCTGATGTTACTGCGGTTACAGAAGCTAAAGCCGAATCTAAAGCAAGCATTTAATTTGTAGAAATATATCTCGGTAAAGAACTGGTGAGCACCATTTTACCGATAACCTGAAATGGTTTCCTGTAGTAGGCCTATCACTTCTTTTTGCTTTTTTAAGCAATACTTAAAATACTTGTAATATGCTAATATATGTCTTTTAGTAAAGTGGTTTGCAATACCTTAATCCTTATTATTAATTGTTATAATTAACATAATTACACACAGGGTAATACCACCCTGATAGAAAAAACACCTACAGTTGTTTGATTTTCTGTTGTTCGTAGGCAGGACTGTAACACCAGCCTTGTGCGTGCCTGCTGGAATGAGCTGTTTACCTTAGGCCTGGCACAGTGTGCACAGGTGATGAGCCTCTCTACTATCCTAGCAGCTATTGTCAACCATCTCCAGAACAGCATACAGGAAGGTATGTTTTCCGTGTGTGATTCTTATGCGCCTTCAGTACAGGGACGTTTGTATAACATTTCTCATGAGGCATTTCCTAATCAGTGTCAGAACTGTTCCTCGGGATCCAGGGGAAGGAGAAGCCTTCTCTTGCAAAATTACCTTTCCTCTGGTGATCTACAACTTTTGTTGCACTGACCTCACAGAGATCTCTGTGGTATAGAAGTGTCCATAGAAGAAATGGGGATGAGGCTGGAGGATGTATTCTTCTGTCTTCTACATCTGACTGGCAGTATAAAGACAAGTACATCCTAAAGTTGGGTGTGCTCACAGAGCTTTCCCCCTGTCCAGGTGTATTTTTTTTTCCTCTTAGAATAATGGTGTCTTCTTCCAAACCACATCAGAATTTTTTTCCTTCCAGAACTTTCCTTCTTCTCTTTACAGTGTAAAACTATAGCATTTGCCAAGTATCTCAAGAAGAATATTCTTGCAAATATAATGGTTTTCGATACTGCTGCAATGCAGTAATGATTAATGTATTTTGAAGTACCCTCTGGAGCATTAAACAACCTATTTTCTTTACACTTTTAAGAAGATGGATGTAATTTTATTTTTTAATTCAGTGTTGACCTGTTGCTAATGGTGACTATACCTAGAATGGATGATAAGCTGTTATGGATGCTTTTTTTTCTCTTCCTTTTCTTTCAGGATGGTGCCAATCAATATGATTGATTAGCATGAGAATAACATTCCATTTTTAATAGGAGGAAAAAAACAATACTAGCAGCTTTAAACTGCAAACACAGCACATTACAGGAAAGCTAGCTTAAATTTAAATGTGAGCTCAAAGGAGTTACAGAATACTATTTGGTACCAATTTGATGATTTTTGTGGTGCCATTATCGATCACACAGCAAAAATTGGAAAATAGGCTCTTACTGAGGAGAGTAAAACTTGATTGTAGAACTATAAAATATACAAAAGTAGATAATCTGAAAAAAAAAATGATTAATATCCTTCAGTCCCAGTAAAGTACATTTGTTTTCATCTACTTTATTAGCTTAATTATGATAAAGTAAATTAGACAGAAATTTGATTCTTAAATGCATAGTATGCGTTCATAATGAATATAGGGTGTTTGGGGTTTGGTTGGGGTGTTTTGGGTTTGGTTGGGATGTTTTTGTGGTTTTGGGGTGGGGTTTTTTTGTAAGTTAAGACAGCCTGGACAGCCCTCAAAATACAACAAACTGATGCTCCTTTCCTGCACAGAGAGAGAGGCGAGAGTTTAAAAGACCAACAGGGAAACATGCACATTGTATGTTCTGCACAGAGTTAGGCTTTTAGTTATATGTCGGTCAGAATAAATAGAGCTGTCTATTCCATCTACACCCCAGTCAATCAGTTTGTGGAGGAGTAAGTGGTGGGGCTCTTACAGCCTTAAGCGGACTCCACTTCTGTTCCCATTTCTCAAAAAAAGAAAAAAATAAATTTGTTCTACAACCTGTACTTCCAGTCATACCGTGTTACCTGAGACTGGCCAAGAAAAGAGGATGATTTGTTTTAAATGATTTGGTGATTATTTGTTTTATTCATCTGTCCTGCAAAGTTATGATATTATATTGTGTATTATAACTTTAAAATTCAAAATGAAATGAAGACATTTCAGACTTCATCTAGGAAGCATATTAGTGATGACCCTATTTGGAAACTCTGGGATTCGGGTTCACTTTTCCTGAGTATTTCTGCACCATTGTTTCCCACTTAATATAGAAATGAAAACATTACATCATGTCTATCTTGATCCATCTTGATTAACTAAAGACTCGTACCATAATTCATGTATTTTAGAAATGTAGATTATGCTTTCATTCTTATTTCAAGACATTGTGCAAAAACATTTTTTTTTCCGTTAAATCTTTTTATTGCGGTTTCAGAAAAAATGTAAAATAATCATAAATTACATCAAAGATTTAGCTTAAGGCGCACCGGTCTAAGCAATCATATACACTATTACCTGTAAAGATAAAGGTAAAATATTTAAGTTATAATCATACGAAATATTAGCATTAGAGATCATGACTGGAATAAAATGATTCTAATGTGTTTCTCAAGAAAAAGTTTTATCCCTTGTAAACCGACTTATCTCTGAAGTTTGATGATAGTAATTATATATTCAAAGATTTGTCTTAATGTAATCTCTAAGGTTTTCATTCTTTCACTAGTCTGCAGATACGCGGTCAGAGAGAAATTATATTTACCAGAATAGAAATCTCTCGCTCCCTAGCTGAGCAGCTAATACCACTCAGTTGTAACTTACCCACAAATAATATAATTTTTTTTTTAATCAACATAAGGAATGTGACGTTTCAAATGAGGGAAGAATCTGTGTACACATATTGGAGTGAATTTACCCCATCAGAAGGAAGAAAGACTATTTACCACAGTAAATGAAAAATTCACTTCTAGGATAGAGGAAAAAGTAGCATTGTCATTACTGCTTTTGCATTCAGTTCTGGAAAAGCTAACTCAGTACTGTTTGAATTTAAAACTAGGATTGCATGATAGCATTTGTTTTGTGCCTCTGTTCATTCCCAGAATCACTCCAGCCATTTGTAGAATAATTCGCCATGATATGAGAGTCTCTGCTCAGCACAGTACATCACTGGAATAAGATTGGTGTTGCAGATTATGCCGGACTGGCAAAATTATGCAAAAAAGTTAACATTCTGTTTGCTAGCCCTGTGTCTGTCTCAGCTTTATAAATCTTCACTTCCATAATCATTCAGGGCATCCTTCTATGTTAAGTGGTTTTAAGATAGCAAACAACACAAAAGACTTTAAAATGTCACTTGTTTTCTAAAAGGATATTGGTTAATATATCAGATGTACTTGAGCTCACATGAAATAGTAAGTAATATCTTTTTGTAGATAAACTTTCTGGAGACAGAATAAAGCAAGTCATGGAACACATCTGGAAACTTCAGGAGTTCTGTAACAGCATGGCCAAGCTTGATATTGATGGATATGAATATGCATACCTTAAAGCTATAGTCCTCTTTAGCCCTGGTAAGGAATTTAGTAACCATATCTTTTTAAATAATAAGCATTCATATGTTAATGTTTTAGCATTTTTTTAATGAGACTAATGTCCTGAGACGAGACTGATCTGTTAAGCTGCAGATAAAATGATTGTTCAATAATGATTTATCATAAACAATATGTGTTTTAAAAATAACTTTGGAGCAACATATCCATGTTGTTTGCAGTTCCAACCTATCAGATATTTCCTGTACACCCACCTTAGAAGACTAGGCTCTGAATTATCTTCAGCTGAGAATCTATGAGTAAGAAGTTATCTGGGATGTGTTCTAGCAATATTAGTGAAGTAAATGGCAGGAAGGATTAGAGGAAATACATTCTTACAGTGACACAAAGCTATTGGCTTCAATTTTAATACTTTTAATACACTCATAAGAGGGATCGCTGAAATATGAGCAGAAATACCCCTGTATTTGATAATGAACTTCCACAAAATTTCCAAAACTAAATGTAAACAGGCTGTCTTCCATTTGTTACAAAATAAATGACAGCAGACAACTAAGGCATGATCAAGTGTTTATGAGAGATGAGGATTTACTCAAAGAAGACACTTGAGATTTTCTGGAATGATAAGGTAAGGACCCTAAAAGACATGGGAAGTGACAGTCTCTTCAGCAAAGGTGGAGAAATGTTTCTAGGACACAGGAGGGTTAATTTTAAACTGCTGAAAGGCTGAGTGAAAGGAAAACTCTTGCTCAGAAATGTAATTTATTTACTTTATTCAAAGGTGTTTACCCCTTTGAACTTAACAAAATACAAAGAAAAGGAGTATCTTGTTATCAGAGGTTTTGGTTGGTGGTTTGTTTTTTTGGTTTTGGTTTTGGGTTTTTCTTGCATTGATATTATTTTTCTCTTTATAATAAAACTTACTTGAATTAGAAGATATTGGTGTCCTGAAATTTGCTTTTAAATTTTTTACAGCATTAGGGTTAGGTTTATTAGGGTTTTTATTCAAGTTGGAGGAGCAAGAAACTCTCCAAACTCAAGCTAGTACTGTTTCAAGGGAAAAGCAGCTGGAACGCAACACTGAAGATATTTGGGCATAGTTGGATATGTGGTATTTTCAGTTTTTTCTAGTCACCTGACTGTCTTTGAGGAGCTGAGCCAGCTGGAATTAACACATGAGACAGACTCCGGAAGGTCAAGAAATTGATCTGTCAAGAAAACAACTCTAGATACTGCTCAGTCAGCATAGTCAGTGGAAATCCCAGAAGCAAACACATTTAAAAAAGCAAGGTTAGAAATGTAAACTCGGAGGGTCATTGCCTGGTACATACCTACAGGCTTAATCGTTTTCCACTTTCTTGTGGATACACAGAGCTACAGAGAGAAAAGTGAGCAAGCTAATTCTGAGACCAGGAAGCAAATGTTCAATTGAGTGGTTTCCTTTATACAGCTATCATGTTAAACATCACAATACAAGAGAAATATTTAAATGAAATTAAATGCAAGAGTCTTATAACTACATATATTTCACAATGTATAGGGAAACAATCGACATACAGAAATGTTTTGTTTCTTTAGATCACCCTGGTCTGACCAGTTCAACCCAAATAGAAAAATTCCAGGAGAAGGCACAGATGGAATTGCAGGACTATGTACAAAAAACCTATCCAGAAGATACTTATAGGTATTTATTGTCTATAGTACCCAAAGTAATGTTGTGGGCCATAGCTGGCAAAAGTATGAAATACCATCATTGATGTAAAAATTTCCTTTTTGACATCTGTTCTTTTTTGACTATTGATGAGAAAGAACTAGAACCTTGTTCATAAAAGCAAGCAGGTTTGTTTAAAGATAGGTAGAAGCAAGACTAGCTGTCTAGCTTCTTCCATGTAAATTAAACTTGAGTACTTTCTTTTAATTTTTTTGAGGGTTTTTTTTGAGTCTCATTGCCATGTTTAGAAAAGTAAACAGACTTACTTTATTAGAAGTCTCAAGACCCAATTGCCTCAAACTTCTTTAATTCAAACTGCCTCCTTTTTCAAGTAAGCTGTCAAAGAGGCTTTGAGATAATAAAACGTGATTATCATCCTTTAAATGTTTGTCAAGTTACATATGCAGAAAAGTATTAAAACTGTCAGTTTATAAACTTTGGAACAAGAAGGATTACATGTGGGGAACAGTAACCAGCTCTGAAGTTTCTGTTTATAAGAAATTCCCACATCCTACTTATTTTTTCCTTTGTTTTTTTTTTTAAATTTCCAATGACTTCTCTTTGAAAGTATCTAACTTGTTTTTTCACCTCTCAACTGTTCCTGTTTCTAACTTGCTAGAAATAATTAACCTATTTTCTAATAATCTCCATCAAAACTATTTTAAATTTCATCAACACAATGATTCTCTGCACTACAAAGGAAATGGTAACTTCTGGCTAGCAATGTATCCTACAACATACTCTCTTTTACTGTGAAAGGTACCCACATGTAAAGAAGCATGCAATCCCAGACACTTAAGCAAAGTCTGAGAGTAGTGTAACTTTAAAACAACAACAAAAACAAACAAACAAAAAGCCTGTAAAAGACAGCACTTATCCCATCTCAGAAACTGGTTTCTGCACTGATCTTACAGAATTAGCATTGTGTGGGGCAACAGAAAGGGCATCAGGATTCCTTGTTAGGTGTAGTGAAGATGGGATTCTCTACTTCAGAAATATCCTAAAATCCCACGTTCTTCCATGTACAATTCAGTTATTCTGGTTTGATGCGTGAGAGCTGGATGTATGCCACAAAAAGAAATACATCATTTCTTCCATATACTTACTTCTCTTAATAGTGGCTCAAGGAAGAAAATCAGAGAAATTTCCCAATGTCCTCTATTTTAATTGGTGTTGTCTATATCCCCATGCTCACCCATAGGTAAGTTCAGAGTACAAATCTGATTTCTGAGCAACTGAAGCTGGCAAAAATTGAGATAGAAGCACAAGTGTTACAATTTTCACAAAAACAGCAGCACAGCTATAATCTTTTTGCAATTTTCCCCTAAAGTTTACAAGATTAGCAGAGTGGGCCTTATATATTTTCTCCATAGGTACTCAATCGTTTTCCAGAGGCCTATTTGATATTACATGGCTCTGGTTCAGGAAATCTATTTGTTTTGGCATTTGTAATGTACATCTGCCATATAAACACATCAGATATGCTTTCATCACTGTCCTAAATTTCAAATGCACTGAAAGTCCAGAAATTCAATATGATCACTTTGTTATATTGGATGTCTGTTAACATCCTGGTACATAAAACCCCCACAGCATTTGGCAATATGTGTGAGTAACAGCATATCCATCCAAATTCCTTTTCTCATCAGAAGCAGATTCTCTTACTTTTATACATATCCAGTCCCATTCTTGCTATCTATCTGGTTTGTCATTAAGTTGCTAGGCAACTGAGGACTATGCTGTTTATGGTTTAAATTTTAATTAAGCATTTTACTCTTAAAATTGTACAAATGTTCTCACTAGTCCACATGAATATTGTTAGTCTCAGCATTGTCCTGAGCTGTGAAGTGCTTCCAGAGCTGGGAATTTCAAAAGCAGACCAGGAGAATCGTCTGTTTGTACATAGGCATTGTCTCTCCAAAGGGCATTAATATGTCCTTTTTATTGGAAAACCACAAAGAAAGGTGGTGGCTTTTCATTTTACTTGCAGGATAGAAAAGTAACCATTCTCTTTATGGTAGCTCAATTAGCCTTAATTGCCTCTTTACTCCCATTCATGAGTTATGGTAATAACAAAAGCAGATCCCACTCTTTAGCCGCAAAGTATTTTAAACTGGTATTATATGTATTTATAATCCACTGAACTTCTTTTTCAGGCTAGCCCGGATTCTAGTTCGCCTGCCAGCACTTAGGCTGATGAGCTCTAGCATTACCGAGGAACTGTTTTTTACTGGTCTCATTGGAAATGTTCCCATTGACAGCATAATCCCCTACATTCTCAAAATGGAAACAGCAGAATATAATGGTCAAATAACTGGCACGTCTGTGTAGTGGGAACAACACAATTTGATGGATCGAAGTAATTTTTGTAAAAATATACAATTATGAAGTTAAAAGAATAGCATTTTGGTATGTACAGATATTTCCAACTTGTTATCAGTTTCCTGTCAGATTTCTCCTTGTCTGTTTGACATTGACAAAATTTAAGCAGCTATTAAAAGACCTGCTATAGAACCTTTTCTGCCACGAGGAGTATTTTTAATGCCTTCAATTTAAAAGGCTATAGATTACTGAACGTACTTTTCACATGCTTTGTATTTAGAAATTATCAGTGGTTAAAAATAGAGTTTTATAATATCAGAGATTAGTAATAAAATTACTTTAAAAGTAAAAAGAACAGTATGTATATATTTAAAAATATCCTTGGAATTAATATCTAATAAATGCCAGGGTATAATGTTAGCACTTTGTAAGCACTTCTTGTCAAAGCGACAACATCACCAACATCCTGCTTATGAGTATGGAAAATGAAAAAAATTGCCTACGTCCTTAGTCAAAATGCTAGTGATTTCTGTGAAAATGTAGAATGCTACAGGAGACAATCATTTATTCTACAAAAAGTCACTTGCTCTTATTTACACATTAAATATTACTGTGGATTCTTAAATCAGATATCCACATTATTTGAAGCTGTACTCTGTTAAATTAGTGCAGTTGTAATTCACAGTACGATGCAGTCATAGTGACTATTACGTGCTGCAGGAATTACCCAAACTAGGAGAAAAAATGTGTTTCTTGCCACAGTAATGATGAAATATTCAGGTTCCTTAAAAGTTTCTATTCAGACCAACACAGTCATGACAAATGTTATTCTAATAGGAAGCCTTTTGATTGTGGGGGAAATCAGTCATTAACTGGAAGTACAGTCATTTTCAAGTAGAGTTGTGTGATGCTCTTCAAGTATGCTCTTTGCATTTCCAAATTTACTCCTTCTCTCTGTACTCCTGAACACCCTCATCATCCAGCCAAAGGTACAACTGAAAACCTGACGTGTAGAACCTCTGGCTGTCAGAGCGTATTACACAGCACTCTTACTTTATTTCTCCCCCCATCCCTCCCCTTCCCTCAGCACTCCCAGTTTTGCAGTGCTCTCAACCTGATTCAGTTTGAAACGGATTAGTTAGGATTTACATTGTCATGTACAGTTGCAGTTAATGACTGATATACCATGGAGTTAAAAAATTAACTACTTTTTAATTGTCTAGAGTGATGAGCCATCATCATGTTTTCTAGTATTGGCCATTAGCTGCTAGCATTGCTTTCATTTTAGTATAATTTATTATTATTGACATTAAATATTTTAAACAATCAAAGTTCAAAAAAAAAGTCATGGCAATTAATACCTTCAGCTGATCCTGGCTCATTAGATGCATCAATTATTTTAATTATTTGTACAGTAGAGGCATTTTCTACTTGTGTATTTTTTTGTGACAAAAATCTAATTATAAGTTCAGCACTTTTGTTTTTCTTCTGTTATTGACATTTATTTAGAAACACCAACCAGGTTGGTGTTTGTGTCTTTTAAGGGTCTGAACTGTAGCCAAAAGACCTTAAGCAGCTCTAGGTGAGGCTTCTGATATCATAAAAAGTCTTGACTCTCATTAGGAGGATCATGTTTGTAGCAGTCATTGTGACACAGAAGGCTATTTATTTTAGCTTCTGGATGCATTCAAGTCTTCTACAGTTACCACTGTTACAGCATCAGAATCTTCTTTTCTCCAAAGGGTGTTACAAAGAGTCCAGTACGCGCGCAGAGATGTGTAATATTGCACTTTTATTTCTCTCAGCTTTTGCTATAGCAAATGAAATTATCATATTTTTAATGTGATGGAAGGTCCGCACTCTGAAGGTTAAGTCAACTGGAATACAGAATTTTGTACTAGCTGTTTTATTGCAGTGTAACTTCTTGTATGATTGTCAGCACTTCCAATGCAAAGGCCCTGTTTTAAGGGTATACAACTTAAAAATTAATTGTGATATTAACAACATCTGAAGAAGCAGCTACCTTGGAAAGAGTTGTGGCCATTTTTGTTAAAACTTCAAATTTTATTGGGTTATGTCATTGTTGTTCTAAAAGCAGTATGCATTGAATTATTGTGATATTTTTCATTGCAAAAAAAGATTATGCAGTTTAATTTGCTTTCAGTATTTTGTAAAAATCATTTAAGCAAATAAGTAAGCATTGTTAATGACAAATGAAGTACTCCTTAGCACAAAACTAGCCGTTGGAATATTTTTTTCCAAATTTGAATACACACCAGCTGGCTTTTTCATGACAAACATCATTTCAAATTCCATTTTTTCCAAGTAAAAGGGCCCCGTTTTCTGTGCAATATTTGTTTTCCTAATTTTTCTTACTCATGCTGTGAGCATAACAGTTCAGGAAACAAAATAAAGCCACTACAGTTTTTTGGGAACAGAGGGCTTGCATGAAATAAAACTTAAAATGTAGGCATTGTATTACATTTTCTAATCAAAACGGTAAATACCATGTAGCTCTGTCTACAAGTAAACCACTCCCTACAAATGCAAGGCCACATAGTGCTATCCCTGGTCCATCTCTGGTAGTCACTGACTCTGCAGATAGTTCCCTGGAATTTAGGGATAAAATATTAATTTGTGTAAAGGAAGTAACAACAATGCAATCCATATCTAGCATTTATTTATTGTGCATGCATTTAATAGATGAAATGAAGCAGTTCCATATTGAAGATTCTGTTATTGCCACCTAAAAGCTATAAAGTCTTTCTTGATATAGCATCATCGGCATGATTTGCTGACCTGGATCTGTCAGAACCAAGCTAATTTGGTCCTCATGCCATTAACAAAAAGTACTTTAACTATACACTATTTTGATTCCAAGACTAACAGTATGGATTGTAGAAATTTGGGCAGCAGATGGTAGATCCTAGAACTTAAGAAATATTCAGAATCTAAAATACTTTGCATATTTGTATATTAGGTATAAATAATAAGATAGATGTGATGAATAACCTAACACTTCTTTTTCACATGCTGCTTAAGGGCTGTAATAAAAATGATCCAAAGATTTGGCATATGATGGACAGACAGTGAAAGGAACCACTGAAAACACTGCCATATAAAACTATAAACCATCTTCTTCAGTGCAGTAGGGATCTTTTGCACTAAATTTCAAGTGCAATCACAGACTGGTTGAGGTTGGAAGGGACCTGGAGGTCATCTGGTCCAACCCCCCTGCTCAGGCAGGGCCTCCTACAGCCAG
>RSEF01000012.1:23271013-23295862 GCA_003993805.1 Himantopus leucocephalus | reverse complement strand
ATATTGGTGCCCGGGGTTGTTCCTCCCCAGGGACAGGACTTTGTGCTTCCCTTTTTTGAACTTCATGAGGTTCCTGTCTGCCCATTTCTCCAGCCTGCCGTGGTCCCTCTCGATAGCAGCATAACCCTCTGGTGTTTCAAGCAGTGAAGCTGCCCATCTCTCAGTGATCTAGGTGTAATCTAGAAGTGAAGCTATTTTAGCTCACTCAAAGAAATCTTACTCTTTTCCGTGTATGTCCATCAACAGAAGATATGTGTTCAACAGGCACAGAACTGATGAAGGGAATCTTTCTGTTTAGGTGTTGCTTGGTAGCAACAGAAAAAGGCATATCTTAAGGAAAATGGGCCTCACAAAGTTGTTCTTGCTGTGTGTTAACCTTTGACATTGCTTCCAGCCTCGTCTGGTGACTGGGCCTTCAGGCCACTCTAATGTAATGGAGGTGGAACAGCGCACACAGTACAGCTGCAGGCTCAGGCAAGTTTTAAACTGTCTCTGCAGAAAATACTACAAGGCTGACGTAGTTCTTGTCATTTCTGAGGTTTATTCCGTCCCCCCTGCCAGTAACTGCAAGGTGGTAACAGGCCACTCCTACTCGCTTTACTTTTAAATTAGTTCCATTTTGTTTCTTCTTTGCAAGTGCATACTTTTGCTTACGAATATGGGACAAGAGAGTTTTTTATTATTGTAACAATTATTGAAAAACTGTTTCTTGATTTTAAGTGTGGAAATAGCCCGTTTTCATAAAGGCCAAATTTCAATGCCAAACATGTTTACAGAAGTAGGAGTCAAAGGATCACAGTCTGAAAGGGATTCTAAGAAAACTGACATCGCGCTGAAGCTCCGCTTAGTGCCTAAAATTCACTCTCTCCAGAATTTTTGAGGTTCTGTTTCTGCTGCTTTTGAAACTATTTTAACTCAGTAGAGATACACTGTTAAGCTATGTGGTTACATCTGTCTGAACTCGGGTACATGTGTATATTGGTAATAATCCACTCAGACAAATGTTAGAATTCGGTGCTCACTGAAAATGGGGCATGTAGAGAGTGATACTGAGGCAGTAATGTCCATTCTCCATCTGCTTCAACTATTCTGAGAAGGAACTGGATTTGAATCTTGTAGATAAAAAGAACAATGATCAATAATGTGTAGGAGCATTTTGGGTGAGCTTTGTAGTAATGATTTTTATTGCATTTGTGACAAGGGGAAGAAGGTTTTCCTTTTCCCCTACTTTTCCCTTAGTTTACTTACATTGGACTAAAGAGACACAGAACTAAGACCATGTGCAAAAGTCATCTTTCTCTGCCTCTTTACACTGCGTGGTAGAAGAGGAAAAAATAATCTCCAGAGAGCCTTCAAAGAGATCATACAAGCTTTTATTTTAGCTGCCTTAAAATGTTGGATTATTAAGGAGGGACAGTTTTCCAAGTGCTCTGGGGCAAGAAACCATTGTTGGTCACCAGTGATTACTTGGTATCATTTACCAAGTCTCTTTTTACCATCGTCCGGAGCGCTTGGCCCTCAGGGCAGCCGTAATGCCTCCAGTGAGTAGCACTGGCCGGAGGTGCCTGTGCTGAACCCAGCGGGCTCTGCGCGGTCCTCACGGGACCCTTTGGCAAAGGGCATCTTCTGAGGCGTGACAGGGAAAACAAGTCAGGGCTGAATTTCCAGGCAAAACCAGTTTCCTGACTGTGCTGCTTCTGTGGCAGAGACTGTAAAACACTGCAGCATGTTCATTCTTGTGTTTAGTGCACAGGACTTCCACAGATTCCTGAATGATTTCATCCAAGATGCTGAAGATGTCAGTACATTTTCCTGCCCGTTAAAATTAAGACAGTAGTTAGGATTCTTCCCTGATTACCTGGTGTTTAGTTAGTAAGGGATAATTTCAAAAAGGCCCAAACAGCGTGAGTAGCAAGGGTATCAGGAATACAGCTTAGCCAGGAGAAGGGAACTGGAAATCATACAGCAGTGATCAGAGCCGCTTTGTGCAGTAACAGCCCCAGTCAGGGGCGCTGTTTGAAGTGGATGGTGTGAGTGGGAGAACTGGCAGGTCAGTCAGACGTACGCCGGTGCACCAGCAAATACCTACAGGATGATACCACGCTGGAAAGAAAAAAAAAAGTAGTATGTTTTTCTATTTTAAATCCCTCTCCTGTGGTTACTCTTTAGAGTGCAAAAGCAGGGCAGGTTGGTTCTTTTCCATCTATTCCTGCCCGTAAGGGAAAAAGCGGAACTACCAAGCAAAGAACAAGGAGGCTCCCACCTGCCCGGGCAGTTTGCCACTCGCACCATACAACCGCCGACCGGTGGCTGCGCCGCTGTGCCCTGGTGATGGGCTGCGAGAGCAGCACAAGCGTCTGCAGCCCCAATGCCTCCCTCAAAATGTGCACCCTATAGAGGAGAGGAAGGACAAACTGCCAGCATCCACTGGATCTTGAATGACAGAAAATTAGTTTAAAAACCAGCTTTATATGAAAAATTACCAAGAGGGCATGGCAAAGGGGAGAAAATGAAAATGTTTACTTTTTGCACCTTGTAATTCTGAAGTTGCTGAGTCATTTTAACAGTAAATTCTCCTGACCTAAGTTCAGGCTTATCGTTTAATGAAAAATGCCGTAACGCCTCTTGTTAGATAATGCTACCGCCCTACTTCTGCTGCAATCAATGTTATCAACATTATATGGGAAATTATTTGTGCAAAAAAAAAATATAACATTAATTATACTGAGGTTTCAAGTTAAAGTAAAATTTTTCATAAAGTTTAAATGCTCTAAGTCTAAATATATTAGACTTGGAAAAATCAAACCCCAGAATTACCTTATTACTGAGCTTTTTATTCTGAAGTCATGCTAAGTTCATCACAGATACTGTCATAATGTTCCATAATTCCCACAGCCAGTTTTATCCTCGAATGCTTTGAAAATGGCTTATTATTGTTAAATTCATGCCTGTCTTCCTTCTTTTTAAAGGGTTTGATAGATTTTTACACATCTTTATTTTGTGCCTCCCACCATTGTGCATTTCTGCATGTTCAATTCTAAAACTCACTCGAGCAGCTAATGCATATGTACATAGTTGTATGTATGTGTGTACGAATGTATATGTTTATACCTATCTGTCTAAATACATTATGTACAGTGTATAGAAAGTGTGTAGTGTATGTATATATGTACAGATATGTAGCCATGTATTCATACCGTTCTATATGTTAAAGCTCTTCATTCATTTGCTAATCCAGAGCTTCCTAGTTTTCATTTCTTAGCCCAAACTAAGTCTCGCCTAAGCAGGTGCATCCTCATGAATTTCAGAGCTTTGCACCTTTTTCTAAACCCAGCCTGAATTTAGTATTTTCTGTTCAGAACTGACAGATATATTTCATGAATTTCCTGGCTTTTACATTACTGTCTTTACCTTTTCTCATTTGACGTGTAGAAGTCCTCCAGTGAATAGCTAATTGAACATGTAATGGCTTAAAAATAAACTAATAAATAAAGAACTATAGCGATAGAAAATACTTCCCTGTTTTCAATATATACTTACTTTCTTCCAGCCTTCTGAGAGACTTTTTTGTAATATTTTATTTCGCAGTGAAACTTGGTAAGAGATTGATTTTTTTTAAGTCCTCAGCAGTGGCTCATTGGAAGAAAAACAAGTTGCCCTTTATCATTGAACTGTAGCACACAGAACAGGATGCAATGGATGCTGTTTAAAAAATCAATACTCATATTGCCATAATGACAACATGAAACCGAACCGTTAGTTAAACACAGACTATGTCCTCTGTTCAGTGAAATGACATTTCTGTTACAGTGGTAATTAAATAAGAGGCAGACTGCAGTTAATTTATTTCTTAGCAAGTATCAAGACTTATTTAGGATTTTGACGATGCATTTCAATTGCATATTCACTTCCCAAAGCTATTCTCTTTATTGTCTGGCCTAAACTCAACAAATCTGGCTAGTTCACATAGTTGTCAGACTAATGTCTGTTTTTGGGTGCTGTCCTTTCCGGCAGCGGCAATCTGTGCTGCTCTTGGGCTGTGCTGTGAAGTTCCCAGTGCTCACGTTGCAGGTGGAGCATTTATGAAATCAGACTCGCAGTAAGACAATTCATTACGCATAGGCAGTATCCAAACATTTAAATTATCAAAATATAAGTAGTTCTTGTTCCTTTTCCCTCCTGAAGACTTAATTTACAAAGGAAGCCATCTGTAAAAGTAATTCTATTAGGTTTGGTTTTTTTAAAAAGCATTTCACAGACCGTGTAGGGGAGTCGTTCAGCAAGTCTTGTTTCCGTCACTAAAGAGGTGAAGCAGAATTTTCTGGGCATTTATTTTCACCTTTTGTACTCAATGTGGCAAGGACTTGCGTATGGTGAAGCAGATGAGCAGACACCAGTTGAACCAACGTGAGCTTCTTGCATGCTTAAGGTAAACCGCAGGTCTCTGCCCGAGTCAGGCCTGCTGCTTCTAAGTCTTTGCTGTGGAAAACGCTGAATGTTCTCAGTTTCGCACCACAGAAGCATTTGTAAGCTTTTGTTTCAAATACAGAAAAAACTGTAAAACATCCATTTTAACATTTCAAACTTTATTTTTGAGATTTTCAGCAGGAAAATTGTTTAAATTAATGGCAGGAATTCCTGTGACAGATGGTCCTTCATTGGTGTCTTGACAGTCAGTGCTGTTTGAATAATGTTTGCTTTTCCCTTTAAAGGCTGAATGAAAACCAGAAAGTCTATTAACGTCATTGTACTGCAGTTTTTAAAGATTAGGAACCCAACTGGGGTATTATTCAGGATTGAATCTGCTTAAAAATTCAACTGCGAATTTAGAAAAAAAAGCATATTTTAAAATTGTGAACTTGTTTTATATACACACTTTAATTGTTTGTATTCTGAAGGATAAAATGTGCTCAAATTTAAGTGGCAATAAAGGCTCTGTTGTAATATTCTATGGCAACTGTGGAATGTGGAATCGGCTTTCTGTATTTGATCACAGAAAGTGAAAGTCTGAGAAGCACACCCCCTGCCCGGTGTCTGACACCCCTGGCTTCTCGTACGTTTTTTAATTATCTTAGACAAATTATAATAAGGTACAGGTCCATTGTAAAGTATTTCTGATAATTGTGTGTTAAAAGTAGGACTGAGTAAATTTCAAATAAAAAGGATATTCTTTAAGAAGAAAACGTTACTTACAGAGCATATATGTTAAATTTCTCATACATGGAATCAACATTAAATGAGGGAATATTTTTAATAATTAATCTGTACTCCAAAATACATTGCAAGCCAGTGTTCAGTTTCATAACTGAAAAACTGCACATTGTGTAAGTTCTGTATCTACCTGGCATACCAGGGAGTTCTGAGCTCCTACAAAAATAGCAAATTTTTGTAAAAGGAATTATCTAGTTTCAATTCCTTGGGATATTTTCTGGAAGTCTCTGTTCATTATAATTTAGAAAACTGTTATTTTTTTTTTCATTTCAAGTTAAAAACCTTGCAAAAGTTAATTTCTCACAGCTTCCTTTGTGAAATCGGCATTCTTATGTGTGATAGCATTTAAAAATAATAGCATGTTCTTTTTTTAATCTGAATTTTATATCTAATCAATGTCTTCAGTCATGAAGAGGAATTTGCATTGTTGTGTTTGTATATAGAGTATTGCAGTGCATGATTTAGCTTCTGCATTTTATTAAATGCTGTTTAAATGTGGCATTATGTTGTTGTGGCTTAATACTACTACCTAAATGAGGTTTATACCATTAAAGTGAATTACAAATATAAATGCATTCTTGAGTTTTATTTTTAAGTTCACTTAATTTCTTCTTAAACATTAGGTGTCTAAGCCAAATACATGATTTACCATCTTTTAGGCAGAAACAGTATTTTCCCTTCACTGCAGTGATTACCTTATGAGTGATTTAACCAGGTCTGTAAATCCCATGAACCTTACTGACACCCGGGAGCTACTTCCAGCAGAAGGAGAAGGAGGAGAAGGAGAAGGACCTTTTTCCTAAAGGTTTTAATTCATCTTCATTAGCCTTCTGGTTTTCTCAGGTTTTTTTAAGAGATAGTTAGCTATTAATAGACAATGCTTTATGTTTACTTTTATCTGGTAGCTCCTTCCTCTTCAGCAGTTTTTAAATGAAGGTGATGCATTGGCTTGTTTGAGTTCACACGCACGTTATAAAGCGGTGACGAGCTCGGACTCTGTTCCAAACAGCGCCTGCACCCCCCGTTTTACGTGGGGGGCGGTTGAGCTGCACCACACGTGTTTATATCGAGAAGGCAGATCGTTAACTTCAGGTCTTGTTGCAGCTATTAGAAACTGTACAACTTAGGGAAGTTTCACGTAGCAGAAATGAGGGTAATTAGACTTTAGGTTTCAGCTGTCGAATTCAGGTGTCCAGAAGAAAAACAGAGATGGGGCACCGGGCTTGGGGCGACTTCTTGGAGCCTTCCGCACCGCTTCAGGAGCGACCGCCGCCGCCATCGCCGCCTGTGGGGCAACCAGCCCGCCGCCCCCGCCAGCCCCCGCGCCGCGGGACCCGCACCCGCGCACCGCCCGCGGAGGGATCGGCCGCCTCACGGCTCCCCCTCGCCGCAGGAGCCGCGCGCCGCGGAGGGAGCTGCGGCCGCTGAGGCGATTCCGGGCGCCGCCGCTGTGGGCGCGGGGCGGCGCTTCCCGCCATTTCCGCCCGGCGGCGGAGGGGAGCCGGGGCCGCGCCGCCGCCATGCCGATGAAGGGCCGGTTCCCCATCAGGCGGACGCTGCAGTATCTCAGCCAGGGCGACGTCATCTTCAAGAGCTCGGTGAAGGTGATGACGGTGAACTACAACACGGCGGGAGAGCTGAGCGAGGGGGCGAGGTGAGCGCGGGGCCGCGGCGGCAGCGCGGGGCGGGCCGCGCCTTCCTGGGAGACATCTCGGCTCGTGCGTGTTTCTTCTCCTCCTTTCCAGAAAGTTCGTGTTTTTCAACATCCCCCAGATCCAGTACAAGAACCCCTGGGTGCAGATCATGCTGTTCAGGAACATGACCCCCTCGCCCTTCCTCCGCTTCTACCTGGGTAGGTGCCGCCGGCGCCGGGCCCCGAGCGGGGCTGCCCCGGGGCTGCCGGGGCCGCAGGAGCGGCGGGAGCAGCGGCGGTTCGGTCCGCGTCTCGGTGGCTCCGACTTGGCCGCGGCCGCAGCGGGGGAGGAGGGCGCTGGTCTGGAAAAGCGGCTGTAGGTGTGGGCGAGGGCGCCGCGCCCCCTCCCGCCGCCCCGGCCTCTGCCGAGGGGAAGGCTCTGCTCTTGTGCCGAAACACCGCAGTAACTGTCGTAGAGAATCGGACGCCTTAGTTTTGTGTGTCTAAAACACTTTTCGCGGTTACTGTGCAGGGAGCTGGTACCGTTTCATGTACTATTACAAATCTTTCTTGACAGACAACGGAGAACAAGTTTTGGTTGACGTGGAAGATAAAACTAACAAAGAGATAACTGAGCACATTAAAAAAATCTTGGGGAAAAGCAAGTAAGTAACACTTCATAAACTAATGTACAGTCTAGCGTACGTACATCATAATACAACCCTGCAAACATTTGTCAGGTACGCAGATGGAAATAGCACTTTTGATATGAGCTAGGTCAAGTCCCCAAGCTGAGAACTGTAAATCCATCTGTCTGGCAAATTGGGTCCAGTGCAGGGAGAGGTAATGTTCCCATGCAGGCTTTTGATAGTAACAAACAGATCTCTTTTTCTAGAGAAACGCTTGAAAAAGAGGAAAGAGAGAGAAAAAAACTATCACACCCAGCAACTTTTGGGCCCAGGAAGTATCATCTGCGGGAATGCATGTGTGAAATTGAAGGCCAAGTTCCCTGCCCTGCTTTTGTGCCACTGCCCAAAGAGATGAGGGGGAAATACAAAGCTGCTGTGAAAAATGAAGCATCGGCCTGACATCTCATGTCTTGCAGTTGTTTTTCCTCAGGGCTGGATGATCACGGTACGTTAGCAAGAGACGAGCTAACAGCTCCTGCACACAGGAACAAGCAAGTTCATATAATATGGAAAACTTTGTCTAGTAAGTCTTCTTACAGCTACAATAATTTAAGTGAAAAATAAATAAAAGTTAAAACCCAGCTTTTTTGGTGCTAGCTTTATAAAGCAGTACAGCCAACACTGCTTGAAATGAAAACAGAATGACTAGAGCCCTGTTTCCTACTTGTGGCTGCATGTACAAGGTTATGGCAAAACCAGGATCGTTTGCTTTGACATAGTCTAGGCTCTCTATCTTAGAAGCAGCCCAGAATTCCACAATTCATAGAAATTCATTTCCATCTTGTACTAACTGAAGACAGCCAAACGATGATGTTAACTACATGCTGAATTTTCTTTATTTAGTTACCACTCAGAAACAGTCAAAAGTCTCATTTACAACAAGATACAACTTTTGCAGCTGATAGTGCAGCTCTGAGCAGCACTGATCCCATCAAGAGTATCAGCAGTAAAGGAGAACATGTAAGTTGGTATTTGAAAGATAGGCTTTATCATCCTTCCAAAAAAATTTAAAGCTACTCTTAAGACTATTTCCTGAAGTCTTCCTTTAAAGGAAAAAAACCCCAAAAACCAAAGAGCTGTGTCTAGATGTATTAACTTCAGCAAATTGTAGCCAGCAAGTCAATCATGGTTCAGAGCCCAGTGCTATAGAACTCTGCTTGTGTCAGACACTCCTGCTCCTTGCACGTGGTCAAAAAAAAACCCTTCTAAATCAGCATAGCTTCTGCCTCACCAAACAATCACACTCCTACTTTAGTAGTATATAAACATATGATAGATGGTACTATATTGCTTGGAATTTGGTAATTGCACACACCTTTAATTCAGGCTTTATACACAAATTACTGTAGAACTGTATTTCAGCATTTCTGAGCTAATGGTTGATCCAGGCATCCTATAGAAATTGTCAGGGACAAACACAGCACAAAATAAACATGTTGTTTTATTTCATCTCTGTTTACAAAGTTTCCATACAGAGTAGCGCATGCAGTTTTAACAAAAGTCAATGCTAGTTAGTTACTGAGCTTTACAGTTAAGACATCTTCATTCCGTTGTGCCCTGTGAGTCTCACAGCAGTCCAAATACCAGCATAAGGTCTTCACTCTGGAGATGACTTTAGTATCAGATGTCTAGTCTATAACATGTAACACTGACAAAGATCATGAGGTATGCTAGTCTGTTACCTGCTTGTAAAAATACATTATTACATGTACAATAAGGATACTTTAATTATTAGTGTATTGGACTGAAAATACAAACAAGGCGGGATAGTTGCAACAAGGAAAAACACACTTTAAATGTGAAAGCTGAAGCCACTGAAACATTTTTTTCATGTTGATACCAAAAAAAGCTTTGGATTACAGTGCAGGGAGCAATCCTCTTGACTAGGCCAGAAGTCTGTCTTAAATAACTACCTCATACTACTTCTGTTAAACAATTCCAGGGATTATGTTTAGCTAGTTTGGGGTTTTTTTCTAGTTTGTTTTTTCTGCCTTTGTAAATGTGGTGCCACAGTGCACATCTTTTATTAGTTTACAACCTTTCAGATTTCTCTGTTCTTCATTTCACTTGGTGCAAAATAACACTCAGGGACTCAATCAACTCTAATAAAACATCTCAGTATAAAAACTTCATGGTCTTAAGACAACCTGTTCTGCAGAACTTTCAACTTCAGATTTAGGCTACAGTAGGAAAAGCATCAGCTGTCCTTAACTGTCCTCCAAGTTATTTTGTCACTGGTGCTGTTAAGTGAGGATACAGGTGGTCTGATTTTTCTAAACAGCAGCTCCACAAGTCCCTACCTCCACTTATTTACAGCAAAGTAAAACTAGAGTTTCTGCTCTTTAGGTAGCACAGTTATTTGTGTCTCTAAAATATGTAATGCTTGCATTACAGCCATGCTAATATATATTATCAGAGACATAGTTAAAAGACATGTCCCGTTCCACAAAAGTTTACACTTCTGAGTAAGCCCACTATTATTAGTGCTATTAGTGCTACACAGTGTGACCTCCCCGACTTTCCTCTATTTCAGCTTTAAATAAATACACCCTTTAGACTAACTCCTCCCCACCACCCTTTCCAAACGCTGATGCCTGATGATGGACCTCTGCTTTTCAAGGATAGAAATCAAAGCAGCTCAGGCTCCATCTTTCACAGATACAGTCTGACCTAGCCCCGAAGTGACCTGGCATTTCTGATACCAAACTTCAGACACCCAGCTCTAAGCCCTCCTGCATCACAGGTGCTGGCTGGCACCAAGTCATCCCCTGGCCCACAGGATCACAAGGTGACTCCAAGTTGGAGCTTCTTATTTCAGACAGACATGCCTTATTCTCATAACTTCTGAGGGGAATCAAATAGAAAAGAGAATTGCTGTTTGGCACTATCGCAGCCACAGACTTTGTCTCCCAGCTTTCACAGAATTCCAGTTCAGTGGCACTTCAGCTCTCCATTGTAAACAACATTTTTGTTCCTTGAATGCTACAAAAAGAGGGTTCCAGTCTCACAAATATGACAAACATGATCATTCTGTCACCCAGAGAATTTAAAGGAATGTGTAGATTCCATAAGATAATCAGGAATTGGAGGGTCATCCTTTATACTACAGTTTGAAGCGGTGCTAGCCTGATGCTCTTCTCCCTGGAAATGAGTAGATACTTGTTCCCACGCAAGCAGCTCTCCAAAGCCAGCACAGCACTCTCTTTTACACTGCAGTTTGCACTCAGAGCAAATGGGAAACTAAAAGTGATGAAAAGACAGCATCCAAATTTTACTTGGGAATTTTTATAAACACATTAAAAAGTTACTCATATTAAGATCAGTTATAAAGTTCTTAGTCTTAAAATCCCTTCTGTGTATTAGCATTGCACAAAGTTGATCTGCACGCCTGCATATTCTGCACCTCAAAGAATCACAGTAGCCTGTTAACAGCACTTTCTCATACCATCATTAGGCAATTAAGCTAGCCTGAAACACTGCGCTGCGTCGCTATCACAGCACAGAAGTTTTAGAAAAGTTTTCGTCTCTCTAGTCAAAGCCCCACTTGAAAGGCCAGTACTACAATACTACAACAGAAAGGAGGAAAGATGACAAACCAACATTGCAACCATTTCCAGATCATAGTTCCCTATTAGCACTTAACCACTTAGACCAAAATAAGCACACAAGACCAGTTCGCATTAAAAGAGTGTTGGAACAAGGTATTTTAAAATGTCTTAGTAGAATCGTTTGAGACCAGCAGCATACCTCAATAATCCTTTCTTCAAACTGAGTAGTAGTGGAAAGGCCTAATTGAAAGTGCATAAAAGTCAAGATTCTCCCAGTTCCCTCTTGTGATCGTGTACTCCTGTTTGTAACTATCTGCTCTACCTTCCCACATTTAACACCAGACTTAAAATAATTATTACACAGCCCTATTGCTGCTTCAGCAGCTGGATTTCTCCTTCTGCTTTGCTAATGTGCGCTTCAATTCCTTTAAGTTCTCTGTCAGTACCTCCACCTCATCCATTCGTCCATTATGTTTGGCATCAAATATATAAGCTTTAATATTATCTATCTGTTGGAGAAGCAGCTCTTCTTCTATAGCCTCCTCTCCAGAGATCTCATTGCCATCCTCCACTTCAAAAGGATTGGTAGAAGATCCCTCTTCAAACGGATTCCCAGAATTCCAACTGCCCCCAGGCTTTTGAAATGGATTTTCATCCTCCTCAAAAGGGTTTGAAGTACTGCCAGATGCTCCATTAGTTTGTTCATCCTCCTCCTCATTTTCAAATGGATTATATTCTTTTTTATCACTTTGCAGAGCTGTATCAGGGAAGGAAACCACTGGAGAAGCATCTTTGGCAAACGGGTTAGTAGGATCTTCCTCTAACTGAGGGGTGCCTGCTTCATCTTCAAAGGGGTTTAGACAGGCTGTCCCATCTTGGTCTTTGTCGCACTGCGGGACGTTCTGGGGTTTGAGTGTGAAGCTCAAGTGCTCTTTAGCTGGCAGCTGCTCAACAGCATGAGTTTCAAAACTCGGGTCCCCTTTTATCTGAGTAACATCCAGATCCAACGCATGTGCTGTCAAGTTCTGATTCTCTTTTGCAACTTCATGCTGATGCTGCCTGACTTCTCTGAAGTCTAAGGAGCGTGTCCTTGAATGCTGAGACATGAATTTGTGGTGTTCTCTTTCCCACTCTTTTTCACGAAGGACCTGAAGTTCCTCCCTCTGCATCTCTTCCTCTTCTGCCTGTTTTTTAGAAAGCTCGATAGCTTTCAGAGTTTGTTGTTCATCATATTCATCCTGAAGCTGCCTCAGGTTCTCTTGCAACATACGGACCTCGTCTATTCTGTTAGCTGCCTTTGCTTGCTTAATAAAGGATGTGATATTGTCAATCTGCTGAAGTAGCGGGTCTGCTATCTCACTCTCTCTCGATATGCTAGATGTAGGTAACCAGCCTTCAGATTTCCTGAGTGTTCCTTTTTTCAGGTGAGTTGCATCACCATTAACTGCAGCTGCAGATCTGGAGACAAAGTCTTTCTGCTTTTCTTCTTGATTTCCATGTGTTTCAAGAGCCACCTAAAACAAAAAACGTGCCGTGAGAGAACACCATAAGCTTGAAAAATTCCATTCTAAATATCCATAGGTACAAGACGTTAGCTGATCTTATCAACACTGCTGGCTGTCACTGAAAGGTTATCAGCTGCATTTCTGGTTACTTTGCAGAAAATGCTAACTTTCCTAATATTACCTGAATGTTTGCCAACAATATGATCAAAATCCAATGACATCTGCCTCTACAAACTAGAGGGCGAGTAGGAGCAACGACAGTGCTTTATATAGAGAAAAAATGCCTAATGCAACTGTGCAAAGAGTGGTCTAGATTTGGACAGTAACCATATCACATCTGACTACAGCAGACACCTGTAATAAAATGTCAGTCTTAAAGGTCACTGGTATCATTAGCTTTTGGAGTGCAACGATTCTGATTTCTGAACTTCCTCCTCCAGATAAAGCTGGTTTAGTTAACATCAATTAATGATGTTCTTTCTCCTAACTGAAAACACCCCTCTCTCTCTGAAGAGGCATCCTTATTCTAGCATGTCCTTTTTCACCACCAGAAGAAGTCTCCAAATTGTGCTTGTGCAAATGAACTCCAAAACACAATTTGAAAATCCATGTAAACTAACATACTTAGTTTAGGGCTGCATGCACCGCAGCAGAAACAGCACGTGAAACGAAGTCACTGCTGCTTTCTAGAAGTGTTCAGCTGCTCCGTACACAACTAAAGTTCTGCATAGAATACAATGACGGTGTTACATGAATCCCTGAAAAAGGGTATGGAATAATCTGCATTAAAAAATTAAGAACTGAAGTCCAATGTTAAAGGCAACTATTCATACGCACACAGCTACTAGGCTTAAGCCCTTGAAGCCCCGGATAGAAGATGTAACAGATCTTAACCTGTCTTACCATATGCAGTCTTCTCTTCTTCAATTCTTCATACTGATCTTTGGTTGGCAGGGACATTAGGCCAAGCAGTTTTTCCTGGCAAAATGAAATATTTACAGTGTTGCTTGCAGGTGTTCAGCCAGTTTTCAAGTACTTGAAGAGAGAGATGTGACCAACAGAACACCCCACAAACTAAGAAAAGGCACTTCTACACTGCAGTCACTGCTGCAAGTCTGAGCACATCTTTGTGGCCACAACAGTCCAGCTAGCCAGGTTCACACCTTGGCAAGAGATGAAGCCAAGATTCCCACATTCTCCCAGGTCCCAACACTCAAAGCTGCTCTGACTACATTATCTGTATTGGAGCTAGGTCATGTAAGGCTACCGTAAGTCATTAGGGGAACTACAGAAAAAGTATAGAACTAAACCTCCTGTCGAAACAGTTTCGAACCACAGGGATGCCTGGCAAAGAACACCATATAAAATTTACATTCAGCTCATAACATGTGCTCCATTACCTGAACAAAAAGTGTAGCTGAATATCTTATCATTCTCTGAAGTTGTAGTGTTTTAGGATGAGGCTGGGGATCTTCATGCAAGCCTAGACTCAAAATCTTCTTACTGAATCAAAGCAAACATATAGCCGCATCAGTTCAGAAACAAGGGCCAGTGAAAGTGCAAGAGAAGGGGAGAACGCCAATACTGGATGAAAATTTTCTGACGTTCTTTTAGGTAAACCATTTTGGATATTACAAGTTATAACACCTTCCACTCCCCCTCTTTAAAAAAAACAAACAAACAAAAAAACCAACAAACATATGAAAAAACCCCTGTGCCATGATGTTTTTCCTCTGTGCCTACTTATTTCCACTGCAGAGGAATGCATGATTTTTAAGGCTGGAAAAGGAAGTAGAAATTGATGGCGCACAGGAACAGCATCTACCTTTTCACATGCTCTGAGCAGACAAATTGATTACCCATATGAATGAGCAGGTATATGCTACACAGAGACACCAACAGGTGAGAAAAACGACAGAAGTCCAAACAGAGGGAGATACGCATAGGCTGCGCAGAGGGGGGAAGGAAAGAGAGAGACCTTCTTTTACCTTAAGGCATCTATGAATTCGTATACTTTTTGAATCTCCACCCTCAAGTCATTAGCATGTTCCAGATTGTAAGTTGTCTCCCCAGCACTAAGAAATAAATACAACTTTATTGTAAGTTGTGCATCCAGCTAACATCACGTACAACAGTGTTTAAAAACCCTTTCTTTGTGACAAAACTGGAAAATGACAATTATCTTGTGAAGATGAACATTTCATAGAAGATCATTTTATTTATGATTGTATTATTATTTACTACTATAGGAGAAATTGTATTTTAACACAAGAATGCCACTCTACCAATAATATCTAAACTACACACAAACTTAGCACATGCATCTATTTTGTGTTTTTTTCCAGGCAATTGGGTGCGGAAAAACATACTGACTGATTGAATGAGTAAAATAGTTATCTCTACTACCATTTGTTAGAAAGCAAAAGCCTACAATCCCACCCAAGTATAATATTTAAGATTCTCATAGCCAACTGTCCACACAGGCACACAATCGATTACATGCACTTTACTAGAATTTAATACTCACATTTATTGACAAAATAAATTAGGATTTAATGGGGAAGACTTCACCAGTTTTTAGCTTCCCTCTCCTTTTGTGTCACAAATATAAAAGATAAGGATCACTCTCTCAAAAGCAACTTCACTATCCATGATTCTGGTTTCTGGAACTCACTGCTACTCAGAAATCTTTAATTTCATCACAAAGAAGTCTATTGTTTCTGACATGTGCTTCCATTATCCAGGACATTCATATTTTCACTTTTCTCCAGTTGTCAAGCCACATAACAACCAGCTCTAATGACGTCAGGACAAAAAGCAGTGACGGCTTAGCATGTTTTTCACCTTCTATACTTCTTTCTTCCTTTCGGGAGGTGTGTTTTTACAAAAACAGTTTTGTAACAAAGAATGATAGCCTATTTTTTCTACAACCATCAGAGCTAAAGGACAGATACAGAAGTGCTTAACTGCCCAAATGGACATGCTTCATAGTCTAAGACCAACATGTGTATTTCTCTACTACACAAGCCAGAAGTATAACCCGACAACCTCTTGCAGATACAGCTGGAGAGATCTAAGTTACCCCAGTGAGAGAATATTACCACAGGGAATTATGCACACAAGTGTGATAGGTGAATGCTGCTTATCCGCTGCAGCACAGGGCAGGTTTAGAACGCCTGCCAGATGAGGGCAGCTTGCTTTACACAAGAGCAGATGATAAGAATTCAAGCGATCCTTTGCTGCTGGCACTACTTGGAACCCATACCATCCAGCTGAGGGCAGCAGTATCCTACTGCAACTGTTCCAAAGAGGCTCATTTAAACAAGAATTGTAGCCTTGTACTTCCTTTTTGCAAAGGTGATGTGTCAAAATATGACAGTGGCGTCTCACTGGGAAGTGGCTTTGAAAAAAATAAATCAAATGACTTCTCTGCATGCAATGTTACCCTTAATAATTAATTGAGTACGACTTCGTTTGAAGAGTGTCCAAAAGACAACAGATAATATAACCCTGCTTTTTCTTATAATTTACACACTCTTGCAGCCTTAGCACACCATTTCCTTACTCCTTCCCATACTTTTGGGGAGAAAAAATATGTATATTCATTAAAAAAAAAAATCATCGAATGGGGCTTACTTTAGTGATTCTGCCATCCTTATGTATTCTGGCGCCTTCTGGTCAACCTTCTCCATGCAGAGTCTCAGTTTCTTGTTTAAAACAAAAGGTACAGAAAAAGAACTTATATTAAAATGCTAATGTAAGAAGAACATGCTGACATAAACCTTTCATGCTGCCTGTGCACAGAATTAACCATGATGAAAGTCATTTAACTATTCAGAATGACAAGACTCTCCAGTTATCTTCAGAACACAGATGGCATGGTCAGAAACACAGCAAGGCTCCCTTGTACCCCTGCAAGGTGAATTCTGAATTCAGAAGCTGTTTTAATGGATGACTTGGACAACGTCCAGCCTTAAATCTCTCCACGAAGAGCACCAACAAAAACTCCCATTAATACTAACGGGGTGGGGGTGGGGGTGTGGACTCTACTGAAGAGACACCTGATGATTGTCAGTACCTGCTTTCAAAGCATATTCAAACCCAATGTTCCAGCCACATGCTGTTGACTGATACAGATGGTTCAAAAAAGCATTTGCCATCAGTGTGAGGACAAACAGCGCTGACAACATCAAGTCCTATAGCTCCAGTGCAGCCCATCAACAACGTGCGCAGCATATTGTTGGGTTTAAACAAGAACTGTTCTGAGGAATCCCAGCTGACACAGTTCACAGTTTTAAGAGAGGCATCTCAGAACTATTAGTTCCAGATGATGAAAATGAAGATCTATCTTAAAATGATGTTTGGAGTTAGCATGGGTTATACACACTACAGGGCAACTGGCTCCATGGTTTCAGATATATCTTCATTATGTAGCATAAACACCCAATAGAGTCTATTCTAACACAAGTGAGTATTAAGTCAAAAAGTAAGAGCTTGGACATGAGATAACAAGCCAAAAGTCAAGTAGTGACAACTGCAGCTATATACATTGAGGATAAAAACAGCAGAGAGTTTGATTTACCTCATAGAGTTTCACAATTTCCGGAGTGTATTCCTTCTCATCAATCTGTTGTTCTCTCTTCAGCAGGGTATCTTTGCAGTGCCGGCAACAACGGATACGGTCATCATCCTTCTCATCCAGAACTGAGCTCACACTGCTTATGCTGCTAATGCTGCCACGGCGGGAGCCATGGACACTATTAGGTGAGGAGTTCGGGCTGGTATGAGAACCCAAGGCCTCTTTGCTGGCACTTGTGAGTTTGCCTAAAAATTATACACAGCTAGTTTTACAGTGACTGGAGAAGCCAAAAAATTTTACCAAGACAAATGAATTCACTTTAGTAGAAACTTTACATTCAGGTAATATTAGAAAACCAAGTTGAAACAGTCTGCTGAAAGACGTGCAAGGAACCCAAGACAGCAAGTCAGAATCTGGGTCTTCTCTGTAAATCCAGTCTCATGTTGGAGCTTGCACAGCTACAGAATAGCGTGTGGAAGAACAGATATGTTAATGTTGTCCACGTTTTGTGCTTGAACGCTCCAAAATGTTAATGTAATTTATTTCCACAGAAAATACAGTCTCCTTTCCAATGCACTAGATGAGGAAATTAAAGTTCAAAGGGTTTCCTAAAGGCTTGTGGATGAATTTCCTTAATGTCAGCATTGGGACAACCATGGGCAAGACTGGAAACACCCACAATAGTTACAAATCTGAACAAGGAATGGAGACAGAGAATGGAGAAATCAATTCTTCTTGTTCTGTTTCGCAGACAAGCGTCTGCATGAAACCAAATGACACATCGAGGACCACATTTTCCACACAGGCAGAATATTAGCAGCAGCTTTTTTCTAATGGCAAAAAGCCAGCATGCAGTTAGCACCCTGGGTGAGCTAAGGAAAGGAGGAATTAACACCACACGCTGTACTTACTTGCCAAAGGAAGACTGACAAGTTCCATGCACTTCTTGCACATAATAGACCCACAGAGGCGACAGTGGTGACGCCGGTTTCGAATACTGAACTTGCTGCCACAGTCTGGGCAGAACGGAACATCCTGATCACTGACCCAAGGCACAACAGACTTCTCTATAGCTGTGATGGGGCAAGAGGGGAGGGAATACACACAACACAAGATACTCATTCAATTAACTCCTCAGCTGATTAAACTATAGAAGCAAATAATCTGAGGTAAGATCATACCAACCTCTTATTTTAGCTGACTCAGTGTTTGCTCTGTCAAATGATGTAAGCTAGAAGACAAAAAAATATCTTCAAGAAAATTGTTTTTTGCAAAAAAAAACCAAAACCACAGACAAACAAAACACCCACCAAAACACAAACCCCAAACCAACACAACCCAGCCCAACAAGAAAAAGAAACCTCGCATTTTTAAGGGATAGGAGTCTCAGCCTGTCTTATACCAGATTCCTGCAACTTTCCTTTTTATTTCTAATACCATACTCATACAAATAGCGCTGAACAACGCCTGCCAAACCTGTACAAATCGGAGCACTTTGGACATAATCGTTACAGCATCCAATGTTACTGCATGCAAGTCAAAATGTAAGTATACCATTGGTAGAATTTGAAAAATGAGAAGCTGGAAGAATCATGACAAAAACACTAGTGAGAAATTTAGTAAAGTAAAAGATGAAGAAAATATACAGAAAAACAGATGGCTCTTGAAGCACGTGGAAGTAGCATCTTCAGTTTGAAAACAGCGCATAGAAACAGAAATCCTATCCACAATACAGGGTCAGACCAAACACAGTACTCAAGGATAAAAAAGGAAAACAGCGATGTGTGAAGAGAGTCATAGTTTAGTATCCTTTATAAAGAGCACTGCTAGATAAATGGACACACGTCATACTAAAATATGATTTCTTTTTAATCTAGGAAACATTCAGAAGGCTAGAATATTAAAAAACAGCAAGTTTACCTTTTCTAACCTGATTATTAACTTATTGACTTCAACTACATAGTGATCAATCCTGGCTGCTCGATGTTTCTTGAAATCAGAAAGGTGGCTTCTCATAGCACCTGGAGAGATAGCAGAAAGTTTTCATAGTCAGCCAGGTGTTCTGTATGGATTTAAATGCATTTAAATGCCTCTTGAGACACAGCTGTCACTTCTCACCATTTATTTCTCATGTTCAAATCAAATAAAGGCACATTAGAATCCTACACTTTCACGGTGCTGCTCTAAATAAAACATGCAGGTTAAAGCCTAATCTCCAGGCTAACAATAAACAGTGTTTTATTTCTACTACAGAAAACAACAGGCACTACGTTAAAGAGAACATCTGCAACAAGTTTTCCCCCTCCCTCTTCATCCCTTAGTTATATTTGGCAAGCTATTATCAGCTAGTATTCTCAAAACTGACTCCCTGTAGTTTCCTGGCTATGTGCAGAACAAAGGGAAGAGGCCAGTCCAGTGATTACTGGAGGTCTATGCAACAGCAATTTCTCTTTCAGACTTAACATCCTTCCACCTTTAGGGGTCTGAATCAAATCCTTGATGACAGTTCAAATATACAGAAAACTGATCACCAGGTACACAAAAGAACAATATAGCATCTATTTAAGAAATGTACAATTTGTACTCTGTTTCAAGTTTAAGTTTTGAATCCTTTTCTAAGATAAGCCAGGTATTAAAAAATCAAAGTTGCCAACAAAATAAAAATATAATCTTTCTTCTGACTAGTAGAACACAAAATCAGATGTTGCTTTTTGATGCTACCTATGTAAGAATCTCACTTCCTCATGCTAAGAAATAACCAAAAGACCTCCAAAGCTGAATTCATAGGAATGAAAGGGCCCCTTCTGGGTAACTGAATTCAGCCACTGCTTTGGAGACATCACACAGTCCCTTTCACAAACCCACCAAATCCCATCCTAAAATCCGTAAGGTTCATCTTCTCCACTCTGGTCAGAAAACAATTCTCACTTCTGCTAGTTCACTGCCTAAATTTATTCTTAGCTAATATTTATACTACGATTGCTGCTGAAACAGTTACAAAGTCAAAAGTATAATAATCTGCAGAACTCAGACTCTGCAGACCCAAAGGACTAAGTCCTAGTCTGGGAGCAGCACAGGGGAAACTTTCCCAGGATCCATCAAAGATAGCGCTGCTTCCCCCCCCGAAAATAACCATAATACTTCAGTAACAGTAAGAGGCAATTTCCAGTAGCGGCATTTGTAGTTATAGGCTCAGTCAACTTATCCTTGAAATTCTACAAATGTAGATTTATATTCAGAGGGGTGGGTTTAGGGGTTGGTTGTTTGTTTTGGGTGTTTTTTTGTTGGTTTTTTTTTTTTTACCTTTTTTTTTTTAAGTATACCTCTTTTTAGTGGGAGATGATCTACATCTCAAATCGAAGGAAAAAGCCAAAAGAGTTTAAATCAATGGACAAGCTTTTTGTCAGACATGTAAACTAACAACTACTTTAAGTGTAGCCCAAAAGCTGGAGATTTTATATAGCTATAGCTTAAGCTAGATGTGCAGAGGTAAACACATATCCAGCAGGCCTCAACAGCTTGGGCACAACGACATGACAAACAACTATCCTGCTCTCAAAGTTACTGAGAGTAACTTTGTGTGGTTACCCTTTGTCAGTCAAAGGGTACTGATTCTATATTTTTTTTCCCCCTATTATCTGCATTTTCC
This sequence comes from Himantopus leucocephalus, assembly GCA_003993805.1. Taxonomy (NCBI): domain Eukaryota; kingdom Metazoa; phylum Chordata; class Aves; order Charadriiformes; family Recurvirostridae; genus Himantopus; species Himantopus leucocephalus. The sequence continues at coordinate 23,275,048 of RSEF01000012.1, read as the reverse complement.
CCATCACCCTATACAATGTATGCAGGCTGCGCAAAATCAATATGCAAACCGTAACCACACGCCACAGCGAATCAAACACAATACAGACACAATTCCATGCAACTTCAGCAATACTGTAGCGCTTTCCCAATTAAGATGAAAAGAAAAAGTTATCCCCACCACTTATCTCTTTCCAGTTCTCCTACCTACTTCCTGGGGCTCCCACATGTATGGATCCACTCCACCATAGCTGAACGACTCATATCGTTCCTGAGATCCAGAATCAGTTCTGTCATCTCCTTCTCGTTTCAGCAGTTTCTTCTTTGCTCTTTTGGCCTTCTGGACTAGATCTGAAAGAGACAACCCCAAGTTATCAAACGTGGCAGGTAGTCACCAAATATTTGTCACGTGAAATCAGTATGGAATATTCCTCATCTTTTAGTGCAAGTCTTTTTCCTTGATGACAAGTTTATCCTCAACACGTTCTGTTTAGAACCTAAATGCAGTTCAGAGAATCACAGATGACAGGAAATGCTCTTTGTTATCTGTCAAACGAGCACTAAGGTCCTAATGACAAAACAGTAGTTTTAGACACTCCATTCAGGGACTTCACTATAAAACAGTAAGCTGTCTTAAACTACGGGACCCATTTCACAGCATTCTGGGACATCATACAGATAATATCTTAATGCCCAATGATTTTCTTAGGATTCAGTGATGTTCAATGCTTTCTTTGTCTTGTTGCGCAAGCTACAAATTAAGAATTTCAGTGTGCTGGTATACCTAAATAATTTCAGAAGTACTAGACAGCCCACTGTCTTATATGCCCATCTTATATGAATGATAGTGAGAGGAAGGCAGTCTCCTGGGCCAAAAAAAAAAAAAAAAGACCAGGAACTTGAAACTTCAGAGCTTTTATTGTCCTTGCAGCTATGTTCCTCTCCGGATGCTACCAGAAGTTGAAGGCACTACTTTTCTTGCCAAACACATTCAGTAGCTCCTTGAACTAGATCTTTTATACATCAAGCTTTCTAACAAGCTGCTGGGAACCATGAGTTAGTATGCCCTTTCACATTTCTAATTTTCTTATTTACTGTCCAAAACACTGGAACTTCCACCTTGACCTTACTGGAGTCTGTCCCTCCGAGCTTCAGCCGTTAGGGCTGTGCCAGCAGGCCCCTCATGCAGACATCATAGTTCCTAGCAGTTTTTCAGCTGCTGTAGTTATGCTACCTCCCAAAATGACACTTGGTGATATAAAACACACTTCTCAACAGAACTGTGGCAGGTCAGCAAGGGTTTTGCTAGCATTGTAACATCATCCAGGAAACAGGATTTCTCCTCCTTCCACCTACTCTCAAGCAAAACTTGAGAGTACTCTCTCTAAACTCACAGCAAACGCCAGCTAGACACTGTAGTTTCTTAAGCCAAGTTTACACTATCCAAATAGAAAATATATTTGCACTTGGAACTCAAAGTCTGACATACTCAAAACGAAGCAAGGATACCTCGTGGCTTTGTCACAGGCACAAAAACTTCTCAAGCAAACTGAATCATCTTGTTTGCCATGAAGTCAAACAACCACCTCGGTATGACTCAACTGAAGTAATAAGGTGGTCTGTAAGCATAGCTAGAACTCCTCAATTAGGATAGCTGGAGTTCAGCACAGTCGTGCAACCACTTGTGATGCACAGTTTGAACACTAGTCCCTAAAACAGGTAATTTAAATAGGTGGTTCTGCTGGCCTTCCTTCATCTAGAATGGACTTCACTGGATAGACCTTGGCACGAGTAGCTAGGACAGACACCTACATCCTTTACGCAAGAACACATATGAAAGCCTGACAAGTCACAGTTCACTATTCTAGGTTAAAAGAACACTAAAAAGAGAACAAAATAAAAATGCAGGTGTATGAAATAAACAAAGCATTTGGGAAATCTTACCCAGCCTATGTTGTTGTTGTTTTCTTTCCTCTTATCACAATGAAAAACACATTGTTGTTCTGGTTTAAATGCTCCGTGGAAGCATCTGTGATTCAGCTACTACAGCACTGGACCCACGATAAGAACATGACTGCAATACTGACCACTCTACCTTCACTGTCCAAAAAGCAGCCAGACTGATAGAAACCAACTCAAGATCCATGAAATATTCAACTGTGCTAACCTTAAGATAGGCTTGTTAAAAACAAAGTTTTCACTGAGAAAACAGACTTTTGAAGTAATAGTCATAAATCTCGGGGGGAGGGGATGAGTAAAAATTCAAGACTGCCAGGCCACTATCTCTACTATAACAAAACAAAGCCTGGAAGATTTTTGCAGGCAACACACAGAATTATCTCCAGTTTTTGCACATTTTTTCTCTCAATGTAAAATGACACTATGTATGCAAGGGCTGGGGGGGGGGGATGTGGGGGGTGTGGTAAAAAAAAGGGAAATGTTTTAGATGAACTGAATTCAAAGGGATTGTTCAAACACTGATAAAGCTGGTAATCCACAGCACAACCCTTGGACACTGCCAGCTCCACCATCCACATTCTTTTCCATCTTTTCCCACCAACACCCTTCCTTAACTTTACACTTTAACTATGACTACGCTTTTATCCACTGTCAAAACAGGGGATTAATGAATTGGTACCTGGCAAGTACCAGAGATTCCCGGTATCCTGTAAGGTCGTCAAGTAACGTTTGGGAATTCATCTGGGTTACAGTATAAAACAGAGTTTTCAGATAAAGAAAAAACCCCAAAACATAAAAAGACCCCCCAAACTATTCTATGATTCTAAGGTCTATAATAAAAGTCACGCAGAAAATCAGACATTCGAAGAGTGCTGCCTTTGAAGTGCCCGCTTTCAGTACGTAAATTCTAAAGCATCGGGAATAATGTAAAAGTTATACCTTGGCCGAAGGTAACCGATAGGAAAAGGGGACCCCGTACCTCACGCGCCATCACCGCGGTTACTACTTTATCGCCCTCGGACGCTCTGAGAGCGCGGGCGGTACCGGCGGCTTTGGCCGTCGGGGGTTCCCCGCGGCGAAGCCCCGCGCGTTCCCCGCCGCGGCGGCTCTTACTTCTGAGCTGCCCTTTGACGTCCCGCTCCTCGCCCGAGTGCTCCTCCTCGTAGTGCGCCCGCAGCTGGTGGAACGACTGCAGGTCCTTCAGGCAGAGGGGGCACAGAAACCCCTCGCGCATCTCCCCCGGGTCCCCGAAGGGCGGCGGGCAGCCGGAGGCCATGGCGGGCCGCGCTCGCTGCCCTCAGCGGAGCGGCGCGGGGCAGGGCGGCCCCGCGGGGGGGAGGCGGGCGCCAGGGGGCGAGCGGCGCGGCGGCATCGTCCGAGGCGGCTTCCTGAAAGAGAGGCGGGCGGCGGCGTGGGGGCGGCGGCGCGGCCCGGCCTCGCCCCGCGCCCCCCCCGGGACCCCCCGCGGCCCGGCGGGCGCCGCCTCCCGCCTCTCCGCATGGGGCGGCCGCTGGGCACCGGCAGCGCCCGCCCCGCCCGGGGGGGACTTAGTGGGGGGGGGAAAGGCCCGTTGGCGCCCCGGGAGCACCGACCGGCGGGGAGGGGAGGGTGGCCTGCGCACGCGCAGGGAGGCAGCGCGCGCCAGGCCCGTTGCCCCCCGCGCGGCCGGGGCGGGTGGCACGCAGGGGAAGGGGTGGGGCCTAGCGCTCGCGCCGACCGCCAGAGGAGCGGCCGTTGTGCCCCCGCCCCGGGGGGGGTCCCGGTCCCGAGGCGGCGGCCGGGCCTCACCTGAGCGGCGGGGCGGGAGGCACCCGAACCCCGCGGCGGAGACTCCGCGGCCCGCCGCGCTCCCAGCCGCTCGGGGTGCCGGCTGCCCGGGAGCGGCGGAGGCCGGCNGGCCGGCGGAGGGCGGGGCGAGCGCCGAGATATCGCTGGGCGGGAAGGGTGGGGACAGGGAGGGCTCATCCGGGAGAGGCGAGGCCCGGCTAAGGCGTGTGCTGCCAAGCGCAGAGCTATCGATGGAGGGCGGGGCGGAGGCGGAGGCGGAGGCGGAGGCGGAGGCGGAGGCCGGGGCCCACCCTCCCCTCCCCTCCCCTCC
>RSEF01000012.1:23235547-23270913 GCA_003993805.1 Himantopus leucocephalus | reverse complement strand
GGGACCCGCCGCGGCCGCTGCCCTGTGTTCAGCCACCCTGGAAGGCGCCCTCGTCTCGGGGCCCGCCGGCGCGTCCCGAGGCCCGCAGGTGTGTTCGAAAGGGGCAGCGTGAGATGGCGGTGACGGAATCCCCTCAGGAGCGGGCGGGCCCTGCCGCGCTGGGGGCGGGGGCGGCTGGCGCCTTCTCCGGCCCGCACAGCGCCTCCTGTCCCGCCCGCGAGCCCGGTGCTCCTGTCCGGGCCTGCCAGGCCCCTCGAAGGGACGTGTCCCAAAACTGAGCCGTTGCAGGAGATGGCGTGCCACTCACAGAGCCACCGGTAGAATCCGGGAATCCCGCTACTTCTTGCCCTCGCCGCCTGACAAATAGTTGTATAAATCAGTGACGAAAGCTTCTCAATATCCCCATTCTGATGCTTGTTTCGGTCTAGTCCCAACTGGCAGAAATCTGTGCTGTCCCACATCCCTCCTGTACGGAGGAAGTAATAGGAGTGCGTAAGCGTACTTCTGCTTCATCTGTTAGAATTACAGGCTTTCGGACACAGATTTTCTTACATGACAATGCTATTTGCACTCAAGTCCTATCCATGAAAGGTGGATTTTCACTGTTAATGTCCTGCACTTTTTGCCTTTAAGTTAAGTCCTTTAAAACATTTTCAACAGGGGTCGAGGGGTGTGGGTGTGTGTTTTCCAAGGCATTAATTACAACTAGATGCCCAGCTCCTAGGGGCTTCAAATCCTAGCTGAAGGATACCAGATGGTCCCAGATGGGATAAGGGATTCATCCACAAGCTGGTTTTAGTAGCCATTCTAAATTTTGGTCTCATTCCTGCAATCTGGTCTTTGCCGGCTGACTATCACATGACCGCTCGCAGCACCTTGTCACATCATCACTGATGTTTTGTATTTATAGTTCCATCATCCAGCAAAAGTATAATGGGAAACCAAAGGCTTAAAACCAGACTGATCTAACCATAGGAGTAAATGAATGTTATAAACAGTCAAACTGTGATTTTTTACCAGTACAGTTCCCTCTTAAGAATCATTACGCTCTGGTTTTCAAAACGATGCAGTCTTGATTCAGTTATGAATAGAGAAACAGGCAGCTGTGGAAACAACGTAGAACCCCAGTTACAGCCACCTTCCTATTCTGCATGCAAAACACAGACCCAGCTTCTCTTTCATATTAAAAACTGATAAGAGATCCTATCATGCTGTAAATGTTGCCCTGGTCAGGTACTCTTCCCCACAGTGCACTCGGGTAAATTATAAGCTGCTAAGCTTGTTTTAGAAGGTATGATTGATTTTTACTTTTTTTTTATTATTATTTAATAAGTTAAGGGGCTGTATTAACCCCAAGGTCTTAAGAACCTGAAAATATTTTTAAGTGTTACCAGTTTCATTTTAAAACTTATAGTCCTCAGCCTATAGGGACTAGAAATGAAACTAGCAGTGTATGTAAAGAAGGAAGGTACTTAAAGGATGGAAGGGGAAAAATAGAAGTAACCATCTTACTTTTCATACTGTTTTTGTTATATAAAAAGTATATTTCTGGCTTCTTCCAGACGTAGCTGGAAGGATTTAACCACATGTGGAACAGGCCTGCCAAGATGTGCTCAATGTACTCAAGTCCTGAGCCGGCAAAGCCTTCTGGCACGCGCATCTCATCAAAGCTCCTGGGTTTTCTCATTGCATAGGCCTATATTTGGAATTGGGGCTTCAATCAATAAACATCTTCTCTCTTTACTGTCATCCTTTACTCTCTTTTTTCCCCTGATGCCTATTTTCTGATCTCTCTTACTGTGTTCAGACCCTAAGAAGCACCTTTTCCTATGGAAGTATGTGAGTCTTGAATCCATGCAGGGTTAGTCCCCTGTGATCTTTCTCAGTAGGGAATGGTCATCTGCATCGGTTTCAGGTCCAAGACACTAAGCCACGTCTGAACAGGAAAGACCTTGAAACAGTCATTGTGGAATGAAGTTATTCTACATTGGCTCCTGTGTAGACTCATACTCTTCCGGTGGGCATCACACTCAAGCACCCATGTTACAGAAAGAAACAGAGGGGGAACAAATTTGGGATAGCTACAGCACTCTGAATTTCTGCTTTCCCAGATTCGTATTAATTCTGAAAGCATTCCTTATCTTGGCAAATCCTGAGATTGAAAACTGCTGAATGCAAGAATTGCAGTATTTGCTTGTTTCTCTGATACAGCTAGCAGATTTTTGGGTGTTCAGGTACGCTTCTAATAGTAAGTGCATCTGCTTAGTGCTGGAAAACTCAAAAACCTCTGTGATAATACCAGCAGAGTCATTTCTTGCCATTCTTTGGGGCAGGCACACACTTTCTTTAAGCAAAGCATTAAGGATGTGGATTATGCTCACGGTTTTGAAGTTGTCTTTAATTCCGTAGTATGTGAGTTGTCTTTTACAGTTCTGAAAGAAATCCAAGGAACGTACTGCAAGCAAACTTTAAGGGAACAGTTTATAAATCCTATTGTATTTCCCTTTGATTCACCAACTGTGAGTTTGGCCCTCAGCCTCCATTTTTTCCACTTGTTTATGTCTTCAATGCTCACTTACGCAGAAGTATCCCTGTGTTACCCCATCTATCTGCTCCATCTTTCAGACCAGAAGCTAAGAATTGTACTAGCTTGTCCTTAAGGCAATGTTTCTTTGCAAAACAGACTGGAAAATCCAGCATTTAATTGTTTCCCATCCCTGATGAGGCACCTGTGCACCAGTAATCTGAGGACTTTGTATGGGGTAGGAGGAAGCGGGTGGTTGGGGATGTGGAGGGGTTTGCAGTGTGATGCTGGGTGTGTGCATGCGTGCGTGTGCGTGTGTGTAGCAGCATGGGGTGCTGGTTTTCTCCTTTGTGCTCCTGTCCTTGCGGGAAGAGAGTAGGAGCCACCTTGAGGCTCAGTGCCTTTGAGGATTCACCTGCTGTGCTGTCATCCTTCTTCCCCTGGGTTTGCTGGGGCTGGGCTGTTTCCTAGCACTGAGCTGTGCTCCTGCCTTGGGAAAGCTCAGGTGGAACCAACTACCTCTGCCTTTGTTGTTACCTTGCTCCTTTTGTCCAGACCTCTGTTGAGGCCAGTGATTGATAGCTCACTGAGCCAGTGGAAGAATGCTTCAGCAATACAAGCATCTCTAGAAGAGCTGCAAGATCTGTGCTTGGATGGGGAGTAGTGAGTATGAGAAGGGTGATAGTGGGAATGAGTGAAAAAGAAAAGACAAGAGTAGATGCAGAGCTTGCAGGGGGTGTCTGTAGGCATTTCAGTTTTCTCCTTCCTGTTTCATGTGCGTTTTGCTCATTTAGTGGATGTCGGGAAGGGACAAGAAAAGGGGTAGGTGGGGAATGGAGGACGTGCCTGTCACTAGATGGCCCACCAAGCACGGCTGAGAGCGACCGAAGACCTGATGGGGGCCTTTGCGGTGGATTTCACAGCACATGGGGCTGCCTAACCATTTGTTTTAAAGATTTTTCTCCTGCAGCAGCAGGATAGTCCTGCCCGTTGAGCTGTGAGGCCCTGGTGACCCTGGCAGCTCGGTCCTCTCCTGTCGTTCAAAAGTAGTAAGAATCGGGTGTAAGGAAAAGCGAGACTGCACCGAACGGCAAGCTCTTTCCTTAAACCTGCCTCTCTACAGCTTCAGTAACTGCTCATTTTCCAAAGGAAAGTCTTAAAGGCTTATTAAAATGTTAAATACAGCAGTTGAAGTCTAATAGGCTGCTGTGGGGACACAATAGAGTGAGAAGGACTGCCTACAGCGAATTGTGATGAGGATGATAACGTGCACTAGAAATCAAACGTTTTGCTGAATCTTTAGTTAATTGTGCTCTTTTGCATGTTCCACTTTTGACCACAGACTATGAGAACGTATCTCATCAAGTGAATCTTTCTGAATTACTGATAAAACACCATGTTATGTCAATCACTCTTGAAAAGAGAATTTTCATTCAACATTTTGAAAGAAAAATGCCATTTGTTTGCATGCTTCTGAATGTAAATGGTCTTTAGCACTTCCTGAGGAAATCATTCCCCATTAAGTGATTGCATCTGTTCAGTATGATTTGGATCTTTATAAGAGTGTTAGACTCTTACTGGGAGTTTTTCAGAGAGAATTATAGAAGCGATCATACAAAGTTAGCGTGCCAGATGCAGTGATGTGTTGAACGGTGTCCATTTGCTCCCAAAGGGAAATTTGGGCACCTATGTCCCTGAGGGCCCTGTGTCCCTTTGCAGCGGTGGAGCATAATCTGGTTTGTGCTGGTGTAAATGAGAATAGACTTTGGCTGCTTGTCACTTCGTCCAGCATATCACGCTTTCCAACACAGAGAGTGTTCACAAAATGCAAAAATCCAGGTCAGTCTAAAGCAATCCAGTTTACACTTCTTCAAAATTAATTTGTCTTCACCAAGTTAGTTGCAATAGGAAGGCAGGTATTTGGGGAGAAATTAAACCTTACTGAAATGCTGCAGATGCTGTTGGGGGCTGAATTTGTATCAGTAACGGCTTACCATTGTAAATCAATGTAAAAGAGCAACAGCACAGGAAAGGAATGTCTTCCAAACACTTGCTCAAGAAGCAAAGTCAGGCATGTACTGCCCCGTTCTGCCACTGGAATAGAAAAGTTCAGTCTGCAAAGCGCCACGTCCATTATGTGATGACTCCTGCTCTGCTGCACTCAAGGTCCTTTGCAAACACTGAGTAAATATGTTGTAAAACATGTTTGTGATCTGTTGTAATAGCTCTAGCAGTGAATTTTAGGACCTGGTCTGTTACTAAGTTGGTCATTGCTACTGAGGTCCAAGAGGAGAGACTTCAGTGGGAATACGACTGAGGAGAGGGACACAGTCAGACCTGCAGCCGAGGCACGGTCCTGTCAGAAGTGTATTCCCAGGTTCTCGTGTACTCTGCGGCTTCTTGTCATATCTCCAGTGCCGTTTGGAATGTTAAATAATTGAATCTCATCCCAGCACAGGAGGTAAATGTAGACTAGAAGGAATTCTTGATGATGCCTGTCTACTTTTCAAGGAATGCAGTGGAACATTTTTGCACCAATATGGCTTACTCACTGAAAAAAAAAGTTTAAAATACCTAAAAATTAACAGTGTTGAGTTCCATATAGACTATGGTGTGGAAGCAGAGTGGAAAATCAGAAATGTTCATTGGAAAATCAGAATGTTCTTTCTAAGTATTCCCTAAACTAAACACCTAGTTAATTTAAATTGATGATGTGTTTTAAATTGGCCTAAATTCAATTTTATAATTTAATGATGACTTTAAAAAAAATCATTTAAAATCTCCTAACCTTGAAATGGGTAGCACAAAATTCTTCCGACAACATAAAATGAGCTTTGATTTTAATTTATCTGAGAAAACTTTGTTTGTTTGTTTGTTTGTTTAGGTGGATCTAACCCAACATTTTCTGTATTCTTAATTTTGTTCAGAGAACTAAAAAATTTGCATATTGCTGTTCCTTTTAACGAAACTCATATATTCAATATACTCAAGTTGCTTGTAGTAAACATTTTGGTACAAACCAAATTTGTTTAATTAGTCTGTGTAGAGAAGATAGAAGCTACATTTCCATGCCAAAGCCATGGTTTTTCCTGTGTTTGCAGACTCATCGTCAAAACTGTCAGCACAATGATTTGTAAGAGCTGCAGCTGACAACTTGTTGAGTGCCATTTATCTGATTTGCCTATTAACTGCTTCAGTACTGGCAGGCCAGTCATCTACACAAGTTTGTCTGGTCCCTTAACGCTGCTGAAGGATCTAGCATATTGGTCCTGAGTGCCATGGAATGGCACCACTTCTACATAGAGCAGGTGAATTATAAAGAGGAGAGACAGGAACATTCAGAATTCCTTTGCGTTTACATGCTGTTTAGCGTTGTAACTGTGGGATCCATAGGCCACAATGTCTAGATTACGTTCAGGGCTCCTTTCAGTTTTCAAGCACACCCGTATTTGGGTGCTGTCTCCTATAGCCTCTCTTGTCTTCTATTTCTCCACAAATTTCTACAGCAACCAATACCCGTCTTGAAAGCAATATGTCTAAAATCAATAAGCAGAATACCCTCAACAGTGGGTATTCAACAGTGAATGGTTTGTGATTTTTTGCACGGCTGTTGTTGCTCTCTTCTTCAACAACACCTGCCTGTTCAAAGAGCTTGTTTTTTGTCTTGGCTGCTTTGGCTCAGAGAACCTGTATATTTTTCATTTGTCTTGGCTTTTCTCTCTTCACCTCCTCCTTTTCTCTTTTTACAATAGCTTCTTCACGCACCCCACACATCAGTACCAGCTTCAGAACCAAGAGGGAGCTTACGCTGGAAACATGCTTCTCTGTGAAAATTAGTTTAAAACTTATTTCAGGCAACCTCTTCAAGCAGGTCACTTTCCCTGGTTTTCCCAGTCATATTCTCACATTTTGCCTATACCAATCAGCTGTTAAAGTGCCTGTGCTGCATCATGCTCGGTTCCACTCAGTGAGGGTATCTGTTATAGAGAGAAGATGGCAATGCTTGGATATGGCAAATTGGATCCTGGTTTACCTCCATCCCATTTTGCAGGAGTATTTGTGTGATTTATTAAGTCCAGATTTTCCCTCTTTCCAATTCCCGTGAAGATGAGGAAGGTGCAGTGTATGTTAGCTGTGAGTAGACGAGGAAGGTGTTCCTTCAGTCCCTCAACACTTCCTATGTCCGTGTGTCTGTGAGATACTGCTTTCTTGTCTGGACCACCGGCTGCCAGCTCAAACCAAAGTGGCTGAAATAAACTCAAGCGCTGCCTTTGCCTTTTGGCTGGGATCATTCCATTATATTGGTATCTGACACGCTCCATCTCTGTCAGCATCCAATATCATGCTCCAGCATACCAATGCCATTTGTGATCTAACAAGGTTTTGGTTCTGCTTTACTGTCCTTCTGCCTGTGCTCCTTCATCTCACGTAAGCAGACAAAGCAAATTCACAGATAACTGATAAATGTCCTTTTCTTGGTTTCCTTCTTAGGACTTTTGAGCTGCAGTGCTTTCATCAAAGAAAACAAACCACAAACGTCTTCACATAGGTCTAAAAGTAATCTCAGGGCAGGTAGATAACTCCACTTTCTCGAGGAGCTTCCTCGTCGTTTTTTTATCGGAGGTCTCTGTGTTCAACCTGAATCATTCTCATTACCCTGTAGGAGCGGGGAGCTCATGCTGTTCTTGTTGGGAGGGACAGTGGGATGTCTGCACTCTAATGTAGGTAGTCCACATGTCCATTTCCTAAAAACAGGATTTCCTTGTCTGCATCTTTTGTGTCGTGTCTCTGTACGGCCTAGACCTGGCCCAGGCTCATCACGTCTGCAGTGCTTCTCCACTTGGCTGCTTTTGGTCATAGCTTTTATTCATAGCAATGGCCTGACGCTTTTTAATTGCAGCTGTTAACTGAGTGAGTTACCAGGCAAACAACGACTACTTCAACTATAGCAATGATGTTGTTTTCAAACTTGCTCCAACTAATGAGTCATTAAAAGTAGTAATAAAGGGGTTTGTTGGGGCCACATGTCCCTTGGAAACACTCAGCCCATGCTAATTACAGCGGGTTAGCAAAGAGCTCAAGGCTGGTAAGTGTGTGTGTGGGGGTACAGAACAGTAACGGTGAGAGGAGTTGAAAATAGTTGTGGGAAATGTTAATTATACAGCTTGTTCACATCAACTTTCCCCTCCCATTGAAAACAAAGCTCATTTTGAAGACGCTTGTAAAAGGTGCTCTTTAGGAATCAAACTCCCTTATGTCTCAATAACTGGTAACATGCCAGAAATGTAAAACTGCAGTAGAGTAAACAACTCATCTGTGCACGGTTGTTTCAGTCTCAATTAAAGCTGGAAATACAATTTTGCATGAATGTGGTGCCACATTAGGGCCAGTGCACTGCTTTGCTCTGCGGACCTAATCCAGATTGTGCAGAGGACAAGGAAGATTTTTCCCACCGACTTCCATGACCTTTGGCCCCAGGCTGCTATTGATTTGTTGTCATTCCCGAAGCACCACCGACTGTCTTACAGACAGGTAGTGCACTTCAGCAAGGACCTTTGCAACTTAAAGACCCTGTTCTGCAGTTATCAAAATGTGCAAGTGCATTGACGTGTGTGACTGAGCAAAGCAAGTAGCGTGTGTAGATGTTTGTGTGGATGTTAAATTCTAATAAAAGATGACAGTGAGGGGAAGGTGTACAATAGAAATAAGATGATGATAGATGTGCCCTTAGCAAATTCTTACGTTATAACTAAGCAGTATATGTCTGTGTAGTTCATCTTGCTAAGAGATTGCACCATATTTACTATTCAAAGAAGCAGAGCATTATAGTATAGAAGCTGGTTCTTTTCTGGTTAGTCCCTTAGCCAAACTCCAGAGCCAAAAAATTTTTAGGGTGTAGGTAAATCTGACAGACACTTAACGTCAGAACTTATGCTTACATGTGTTTCATAGTCACAAAACTGCCAAATCACAAATGGCAGGCGGCCCTCTGAGAATGATGTCTGTAGGAGGAACAATATTGTACCTGAACGGTGGTATGTCTGCAGCACTGCAGAAGACAGGACGAAGTTAATTAAGAGAGGTAAAATTTTCATGCAGATACTGAGAGAAAATGTACTTTCAATCAAAAAAAAATGTGGACAAATTTTGTTGGCAAGATTCAAATATTGTATTTGTATTGTATTGTTGGCAAGATTCAAATGGTATTCATTGGAGAAATGGTTTTTTCCCTTATAGAATGAAAACTGATCATTTTAAAAGGGATCACATACAGAAAGTGTGCTGAAGGAATTTGAAGTGTATGGAATGTTCCCAGCTACCTCCTCTGAGGACTTCTTCAGCACTTCTTAATTAGAACCCCCCCTCAATCGAAGAGGTCTGCCAGTTGTCACATATATTAGGCAGCATATTATCTCCAAAGTTAGAAATTGTTTGATTGACCATGTTAAGTGTTAATTGGCCTGGGAGCATCTAACTTCAGTGAAACTCGCTGAGATGATTAATTATTATTCTTCAGGGTAACTAAACCATATGGCAAAACTAACTTCTATAACTGAGAAAGTGCTGGGAGACACTGAGTGGGGAAACAATCATATTTAAAAGGAATGCTCAAGGCACTTCACGTGTCTTGATGGTGTTGAGAAGGATGAATGTCAGTGGAAAACATACTCCTTTATAACATTCTAGTGAAATATTGACATGCTCTAACCTCTTTGAATGTACAAGAAGTGATATAAATAACTCAATGCACTCAATAACTGTGCATTAATTGCAAAAATCAGTAAATCTATTGTTTAGACCTGCGAACAGGAAGCCAGACTTCTAGTAAAGTTCCCTGTGAACTAGGAGACAAGGTTGCTGTGGGTTTAGCCCAGATATATAATTTGTGTGTCATACCGGTAGAATATTTAAAAAGGGAATCTATCTACAAGCAAATCATCCTTCGACTTCAGTAGCAAAACAGCTTTATGTATAAATGTGTGCTGACCACCAGCATGCAAGAAGATTGTGCCTAGAAGAATGCCCTTTGATGTTAATTTATTTATTTTTATTTAGCTTGGGATGGTTTTATGTATATATTATGTATACATATAAATATATATACACAGACATAAATACACTCTATTACAGTATGTTTGCACAACCAGTAAGGACACCCAGACTTGACTATTGATGTTTATTGAATCATTCATATCAAATAAACACTTTTGGGAGTCTGACCACAGAAAGTAAAAACATTCCTTTGAGAGGGGAGAAATCAGAAACCCTTATTGGAAGAAAAGGATGTCAGCTTGTTTCATTATTAAGTGTCTGAGGAGCAGGCATGATTTCAAGTGGCATGGCTGAAATGTGGAGACCTGGGTGGGAGTTCTAGTATGGGGTGTATGCAGTCAGGTTCACAACTTGCGGTTGAGATGCTGTGGGATACATTAACCCTTTGCACTGTGCAGCCTCTTAGATGAAAAGGGGTTTTATATGCCAGTTCCAAGTCAAACTATGAAGTCAGTCACCTAATCTGTTCCAGTTGGAACCGTTCCTATCTCTGTTTAGTGCTTATGGTCTGGACAGGTTGTACTGCGCAAGGGTTCAGGCCTTATTAAGGTATCATTTAGAATTGAAAACCTATTAAATTTCATTTTGAAATAGTTGGCATATATTGTTCTTCTTTCTCCCTCTTTTTTAACTTATTGATTTCACTGATGTGAGAGGAAAACATATAATTATTACACTTTAGTAGCATCATAACAGATATGTAAGAGCCTGTTTTAGTCATTTGGGAACAGAAAATTGGACACACATAGTGGGATTATTCTGGGGTCTGGACCCGTAAGGAAATGAGCACTCTTAACTTCCTAAAGTTGGGGGAGTTGAAGACTCTCAGTACTTGCCTGTCCCATTCAACTGGGTCCTTTAGTTCCTTTAAGTGTGTGAAAAAGCCATTAAATTAAACGGGAACATTAACGCACTGAAAGACAGGTGCAGAGATCAGCAGCAGGAAGCCAAAAGGGAGGGAACAGAATTTTTTAGTGATCTGGCAGTTTACTTCACCAAATGCAAATGATACACAATTACTTTCTCACTGCTCTGTTTCACTCTCCCATGCTGATCTCTTTCCTGGGTGCTGACGTTTTTCTCCTACCCTGTCTTTGCTAACATCTTCTACTAAATCAAGCAACAAGCTGCCTTTGTTACAGGTGAAGGACTCCTGAAAGTTGCAGGGGCCTGCATCATCTGGGCTGTCAGAACTCCAGTGCCTTTTTCCAGGGTGCTGGCGTTTCTCACCATATTGGTCGTTTAGGTCTGCCTCATCATTCCAGCCTCTTTTGCTAGGATGCTGGCGCTTGTACATCAGATACCTTCTGCCTGGATGCTGTCTTTTGGATAACTCATTCAAGTAGGTTAGCTGTGCACTGGGGATGTCAGCGTACTGATCCAACAATGACTTTCTGCCAGGATGCTGTTGCTTTTTCAGCTCCAGATAGCCGTCAAGGTCATCTTCTATCTCCCTTTTCCCTGGATGCTGCCTCTTCTGAATGTCTCCATAAGATGTATCTTCCTCAGCATATCTTTTTCCAGGATGCTGTCTCTTCTCCAGGTCACTTAGGTACTTTTTTCCAGGGTGTTGTCTTTTGGAAAGCCATTCTGGCAGAGGGGCATTTGATTCTGTCCAAGAAAAAGAAAAATGTTAATGAGCCCCCATAGTCCTCACTAAGGAATTTGAAATGGGAGTTTGTGGAGTTCTATGGTGCAGGATCATCATCTGTTGCTCATTATGCCCATTTTATTGCACAGTTAACTGTATGGTCTTGAATTTGATCCCTCTGGATGGCATCTGACAAAACAGTTCTGGGACATTTTTAGCAAGGATGAATTGATATGTTAGGAACTGGCTGCAGCCAAATGGGAAAACATACAATGACAAAGCCTAATGTGTTGATCCAGGTAAATGTGTCAGATTCAGGTAAAGAGAGGTGAGCAAAAGATGCTGAGCAGCTGGAAGAAATCAGCTGCAGAAGCTGGGTATGGGGAAGAGCTGGAAATCAGCATGAGACAGGGAAAGGATAGGGCTGAGACACAAGTAGAAGCAGGGATGTGGACACTTGAAAGCTAGCTTCGTATTTCCAGCTACCAATCATAACTCTTATTAGTATCTCTTACTCATTCTTAAGCTCTTTTTAATATTTCAGGTCTCAGATCGACATGACCAACTCTCAGCATTCATGTGAAGAGGGAGAAAGGCTCTTTCTACAGGCACCTGGGGCCAGCTCCTCTTTGCACTATGAAATGCCTCTGCATTCCAGCCATGCAAAAGCCCACCTCTGTTGGGGCGTAGAAACCAGTGGGTTGAGGGAGCGGGTGAATGGCAGCACTCCCACCTCCAGTTAACATTAGGTACAGGGTCCACCACTGAGGAACGTTCTCCACGTGTCCTCTTAGAGCTTCCCTAGGGAAGTTCTTGCCACACAGGCAAGTTTTCTGTGACAGGCTTCTGTCTACTTATGCTGCAGCTGCTCAGTGGTGGTACAGTGTTGCTTAAGTGGGGAGATCTTAGAGAAGAAAGTGCCTTTTGAGAACTCTGTGTCAGTGTATTGCAGCAGATCTGTCCTTCCACTCCCCTCGGTCTGAGTGATAAATACATACATTAGAACCTGGGAACTGTGTATTGGATCTAATGAACTCAGCCAAGTACTATGCCAACATCACTAGATGGACATCCCCCAGTGTTATATATACCTTTATTCAACTCTTCTTCCTTTTCAGCTTTCTTGAGGACAGACTGAAGAATGAGGCTTTCAGATCTCTGCAGGATGTCATCCAGGGGACTTCTTCCCATGTTCTCACTTCCCTCTGGAAGGGGCTGCCCCCCGTTGAGGCAAACACCACAGAAGGTCAGGCAGAGGAGTAGCAGTGGCAGCTGGATAGATGGCATTGTGGGACAAGGGTTCCTGCAACTTCCATGGGAGAGAGAACAACAGGGGAGGAGGATGGAGCAAACAAGCCTAGCAATAATAGCAGTATTTCCAGACACTGAAAAAGAAATATGGCACTGCTGTAGGAACTGAAGTCTCTTATGAGGGTCCTTCCTCATTTCTGTTACTAACCTCTCCATTTATTTTATATTCTTCAAAGAATCTGTAAATTCTTCATAATTGCAACCAGGCACTTGCTCATTTTTCTGGCAGAATAAATATGAACATTTAAACACCTAACTTCCTGATGCACAGATAGTTCTGAAAGCCAGTGATTTTGCTTTGCCTTCTGCAAAGAGGCAAAAATAATTTCCCTCTTGAACTCTCTGTTAACTGGTGCCCCACATGAGGTACACACACACACTAATGATTTCCACCAGGCAATTGCCTTTGCTAAGGGTTCATTTTAAAATAATGCTGGGAGTTGCAGCACTTTCATTCCACCTTTAGTTAAAGCCCAACTTTAATAGTCCATTAGTTTTTTAATATCTATTTCTATACATTTAAAGTAGCTGTGTGTCTGTGTATTTGTCAATATAATAAAATAGCCATGCTCCATTGGTCAGGGACATTTCTTGAATTGGGGAAGCGCCTCATATTTTTTTCAGAGACATGATAATCATATCTTCTATTACCTCTTGCCCAGATAACAAGTGTTTTTCTATTTCTTCTAGCTAGGGCTGAAATTCCTAAAGCGCTTATCATAGTTTTATTTTCCAGTAAGCAGAGTTCCTTCAGTAGAATGGAATACATCTTTAATACTAGTATAGCAGTCATTTAGGTTAATTTTATCTTCAGAACACAAAATAAATGCACAATTTTACAAAGTTCTACAAATTTTTAAAATAGAAAATGATTACCTCTCTTATTAGCAGGTTTCTATCACTTCTGATGTAATCCTTGGATAACAGCCCTAAGAATATCACATCTGCTATTTGGCTCAGAGCAATCTTTAGAAGGAAAGTTAGAATCAGCTAAAAAGGAAATGATTTGGGAAATTACCTGGTTTGTAGTTTCAGATTTTTGCTTGATGTATCTGCCAAGAGATTGTTTAGTCCTTTAAAGCTGTTTGCACGTCTGAGCTTCGAAGTTGCCCTTTTTCTGCTACAGACACACGCAGTATGCAATAGAACTGTTGCTAAGTTCTCTTTGGATGGCGTGTGTCTCTGTACTTATACTGTACTGCCTCTGGACCCTTTATGCAAATAGCTGTGAGGTAGTTTAGGTGATGTGTTGTTTTCTTTTTTTTTTCACTGATGTCAGAGATCTGCATTTTGAATGCATTTTAAAAGTCTGATAGTTATTTGCTGACCTCCGTATATCCAAGCTCATCTCCCAGAAACTGCGATTTTTCCATCCTCTAAAGAGATTATATTGAATTTTATGTAACACAGCACAGAGAAAAGGAGGTTTTCTTCTGCTTAACAAAAAGAAGCTTGTGTATCCTCTATTAAGCAAGCACTGTGGAGTAAATGCAGAGCGGTAGGTAATTTATTAAGCTAAGGAAGAAAAACAATGAAAAAAATGTTATGGATTTATATTTAAGTAAGTTTATACCATGGGTTCTTATTCTGAATGACACCATACAGTTTTTGGCTCACGATTCTGTATTATCTTGGCAGAGGCTTCCATAAACAGTACATTAGAATACGGGGTGCATATCATTAGATATTAAAACATAGTTATGTTGCTGCTATGTGCTTCAAAAAGCATTATACTATTGTAACTAGAAATAAGACTCCCTCTCTTTAACCCCTCTGTCTATTTGAGATATTCTTCCACACAGTACTACTAAAACCAGATCACACAGGGGGCACAGATAAAGAGCTAGTGATTCTTTGGTAATCTTAGTGATCCTGATAACAATATGTAGGACTAAAACTGGAGCAGGGATTGCTCAGAGTATTGAAGCGATTCAGTATTCTTTTATTGTTACTACATGGAAGGTTTCAACCATGTGAATCTAATGTTTTTGTGCTTTCCCACTTACTACGATTGTCATGAACACAAAACCACCTTTGTATGTCCTTCTCATCACTGCCATCAAAGTGTTTCAGTTAAAATTTTTCTTCAGCAGTAAGCAGCGACGAAAACTAACAACCTGTCACTATGGCCTGAGAATGTTTTTCTTGGTAGGGCACTGGCATTTTAGCAGCTCTCTAGGGTGCTGGACCACAGTCTGAGACAGGAGGCATTTTGGGGATATTCTTAAAAGCACTGCACTTAAAAGTGGCTCAGTTATGCTTATAGGTAATGTGGATCCTCGTGTGGTCTGTAAAATTTTGTGTCTGAACAGGTGATGGAAATACCATATAAAACTACAAAGGGGTGAAGTAAGTTGTTCTCTATCAATGTGACTTATTACCCATCAGAATTTAACAAAAAATGGTCATCGTACAGAGCTTTTTTTCCCCACACCATTCAACTTTATATGATGGATCAGAAAATACACAAGAAGAATCTTGGTTTCAGTTCTTTAGGAAACGAAAGCTGACTTCTTTGGGGTGACTTCAGTGGAATGCAGCCTTTACCTCAGTCTTATTCCATGAGAGTGTGGTTATCTCCTGAATTTTGTCTTAATAGCTCAGGAAATATGCATTAGTAGTTGTATATAGATATGCTTTTTTAAATATTAATTACCCTGATATAATTTGAGAAGAGTCTTGGGTGTCTGTGCACTTGTTCCAGATTTGCAGTAGGTACAGAGATTGGGGCTTACAGCATTATAACTGTATTTGTAACAATTATATTTAAAATGGAATATATTTTCCTTCTTGTTTGGATCTTTAAGGGAGTTTGAGGCATCACACACCCTATGTGCTGAACGCATCTGTGGCTTTATGAAGATGTTGTCTTTGCCAGTCTAAGACCACATCAATATTGTTTTCCTGAGCAGGCATCAGAACCAAAGAACTGCAAGGTAATTAAATTCAAAGATCAACAGTCAATTTACTATAGTGGGCCAGTAGACAATGACTGGGCAACTAATAGTCCCTCATCCAAAGCAAAGATCCCTGTGAAGACAGTTCCTATGTATTTTTAGTTTTAAGCAATGCACTAGGGCTTTCCAGGAATCTAAAGAACGCTGGAAAGTGTTTTAAATGCTTTCATTAATACCAGAGTTGCTTGTTTAACAAAGCAATAGCTGTCTGTAGCTTAGCCCCAGATTTGCGCTAACAAAATGCCTAATCCAGAGTCTACTGAAATCAGACAGATTTCTCCTTTAATTTCAATGGGGTTAGCCTTAGAACTTGTCTGTCTTGAAACGTTCCACATATTGAATTGCATTTTAAAAAGTCCTCTCACACTTTGAAGCATGGCTCTTGAAAAACATAGATGGGAAAAGAGAAGGTAAAACAGCTGAAACACTTTCACATACACAAAATCATATAAGCAAGTTAACTGAAGGAAGAGCTAAGAATTTGGTATTAAACATAGCCTCCCATATAAATGTATTTCATCTTAGCACTGAGTGAATGGGACAAATTTCACTTGTGGTACAACAGTTGACATGGAATTTCTCAGCTACCTAGAATGATAGGATAGCTAAGGCTCATGCTTTGGAACTTTATATGACTGCAGTTTAATAAATCTGCATTTGTCACATATCTCCAATGTGAAAATCCTCATAATGTGTAATTATGAGCTGGAAATAATTCTTAGCATTTAAGTCCTCTCTCCAGCCTGAAATTAATCCGGACAGCCTAGAAGGCTTGCCTGCATAGCTCCCGCTTAGATATAGCAGGAGCTGCTCCACGCAGAAGCCTCTTACTGAATCTGGTTATGCCTGTGCGGCAATGGCCAAATGCGTGGGACTGTGCAGTCCATGCTATCTGTCACCTAACCCTCCATTACTTCCTTTTTAAGACTCTCCAACCATCACAAACCAAACTGTGCCCCCTGGTTTCTCTGGACAAGCTAATGGGTTTTCTCCATTACGCTATTTCTAGTGTAGTCTAATACTAACGCCATGGATTGGGGAACTGCTATTGCGTCTGTCACAGGGAACCTCATAAGGAATTACATTTGCTTCATACTCGCTGCTTGGCATTTCCTGGTGTGGTAACTCCTCAAGATCTCTTATGGTACGACACCTGAGTTTAATAAATGAATATATTAACCTATAAATTAGAGTGGGCATTGATGGAATCGGAACTGCATTTTTAAACATGTCTTTAGAATAAAGTGAAACAGAACAGTGAAGCTGTTGAGAATTCTGTTGCTGGCTCCCTACAATGATTTCTTGATATGATGCTGAAGCCTTNAAAAAAAAAAAAAAAAAAAAAGATGTTTTCATCATGTGGTTGAAGGCTTCAGTAATTCTGAATAGCTTCTTAATCTTACTTCATTATATTTTTTTCTTCAGTTAATCACATTTTCTCTATTCTTTTTAACATAAAATATTTGGAGCACATTAAGCATTGTGACTGCTATCTGTCACATGGAGTTTATTGCTTCCGCAAGGCAAGAAGTGTGTGAAGTGAATTGGCTTGTTTTGGCAGGATTTTTTTGCAAATTAGATTGCTTGGATAGCTAGGTTGCTATCTGTGTATTGTGCAGAAGCAAGGTTAAAAGTTTGTCTTGCTCTTGGTGGGGCACAAGGTGGGGGTTGTACTGGTGGTTATTTTCCAGTGGAGTTTATCCACAAATCTTGAGCCAATCCCTTAATCCCAGTGGGAAGTGCTCTCAACTGCACAGACCGTCAGGCAGCCGGGAGCAGTCGGGAAGTTCTAGAGTCAGCAGATCTGAGCAGTCTTCTTAATGCATGTGTTTGGGGCATTGGTTCCTCAACAGCCCTGCTAGGAAGCTGGTCTCAAAACTCAGTGGAATTTTTTTTTTTTTCAGATAAAATGTATTTACAAAGCACTTCAGTTCTGAAAAAGCATTTTCTAACAGAAACTTGTTTCTGTGGTATGTCCCCAGTCAGCTCTTGGGCATGGGATGTTCTTATTAAACTCTCAGCTCCAGCCCTCTAATCACAAATACAGGAACAGATTTGTAAGGCAGGCAATACCTTCAGTCCCTTAATCTCTGTACTTACAGTTACCAGTACCCCATCCCAGATGCCGCTAGCGTCAGTCTCTGGTCGAAACGCTGTCCAGCTGTCATCGTGTTCAATTTAGCATCCATATTTAATCAGAGAGGCATGGGGTGACTTGATGACTGCCTTTATGTCCTTACACATGGAGCAGATAGCAAAGGGGTGTCTTCTGTCTTTATGCTGGTAAAAGCATAAGAAGGACTAGTACCTGGAAGCTGAGGTTTTGAAATTTAATTGAATTCAGATTGCTAGCTATGATGATAATTAAACATTGACGTGATTTTTGATATGTAGCCTTTGTGTTGCTTGGAGATTTAGAAATGAAATTAGTTTTGTTTTGGCAGGACAAATGTTTTACTGATGTTTGAGGAAAAATGCTTAGGGTGAGGAAAGTGTTTTCCTCTGAGAACGCAACAATCTTGGTGGCAGTGGACAGAGATGCTGCTCTGCGGGCCAGGATCACCAGGGCATCTCGGCAACAAATTCTTTGTCTTCATAGGAGTACTGAGATCAGTGTTTCCCCGGCATGTAGCAGTCTGAGCTCTGGAAACAGAAATACTTTAATCTAACAATTTTTTTTTCATCTGATTTAAAGTACCTAGGTGAAACTTGATTAGATTAGATTTAGCTAATGATCCTTTGTATTCCTCTGAAAGTAGGAACTGCCCCAGCAACGATCATCTATGTTCTAAGACTGCAATGCAGTTTTCATAATAAGTGTGCTTAGAAACAAAAATATTACAAAAAGAGTACTGAAATGAGTACAAAGAGTGTCTTAGGCCTTCATGCCTGGCTACAGCAGCAGTGTGATTTCACATTCACAAATGAGGAACAGGGCATCTCTAAAGAACTTGTGGGGTTTGGGGTTTTTTGTCTGGGCAGACTTCTGGACCTCTGGTACCTGGTCAGAACAGGATTAGTAGCTCCAAACTGGGTTTTAGACATTGTAGATGAGTTCCTGGTTACTGGTACAGGTGTCCTACATGGCATGAAAATGCATGCAAATCCTGCGTTCTAGCAAGTAGGGGCTAGGAATTCCCTTTCTCTTAGGAAGACCTTCTATGCCAGAATGAGTAGAGTACAATCCAATGCTAGGTCAGAAATCTTACACTGTTTCCTACAGTGTTCAGGGATTCCTTTCCCCTAGGAGACAACTCAAAGGGAAGGCTTTCTGAGTGGTTTGGATCCAAAAGTCAGGCTCAGTAGAATTCTACAGAGTCAAGTTTGGCTTGTATTCTCATTCATTTTATAATCGTAATTTCATAAAAGAAGTTCCCTTATCCGTTGACAGAAACCGAATGTCAAAAGTTATTCAGGGAAGCACACGAAGAGAGATCAGCCTGTTTTCATTCTCGTTAAAATCTGCTTCTTGACACCTTTGAGCTGAGGACTCACTTTAGAGAACAGGGATGAAATCCTGTGTTACAACTACATCTCCATGCAAAATTATATCCACAGTGCAATGGCCAGGGCTTCCAGCCAAGCATCTGGCCCTTTGCTCAGACTTATTTTTGTCTTATTTTGGACTGAGTTAGTAGAGCTTTAATGCTTTGTTTAAAAGAAGAAAGTTAAATTTAATTATTTCATGAACAATGTCCTTTTCCTCCTTCACAGCTGGAAAACTATCTCTTTTTAATATGCTATCTTTATTTTTATAATTCTCTTTTGCTTTTTTTGGCCACATTTGTCTGTTTCATTTTCCCCACAAATGACTTTTCTATTTAAAAGATTTCTGGAGGTTTATTTCATGAGTGTTAATGTCCTTTCTTCCCACTCACTGCGCTATTATTCATGGCACTGTGAGCTGAATTCATGGGTAGGAGGGAGAGTTTCTTTTCTCAAACTCCAGACCTACCTTCCAAGCTGTACTTTTCTGTCTGTCACAAACCCACTAACACCCCAGACTTGCGCAGAGCTTGTGTCAGCACAGGGTTTGGCTCCCAGTACGCGTGTATGTCTGTGGTTCATTCTAGAATTGCACAGAAATGTCCAACTATCACGTTTCACACCTAAATACAGCACTTCAGCACCACTGTGATCCTCAATCCCTTTGTCCAACTGCTGTCTTTTATCACAGGGGGTTTAAGTCCCTTGAGCTTCTGTATCACCTCTGTTTATGAAGTTTGTTATTTCTCTTCTAAACAGTCTCAAGGGCACACCAGCTTCTGAAAGAGCTTCTAAATGGACAAACTGAGAGACAGACAACTCCTTCAAACCCAGAGTCAGACACTTACATGCGAGCTATGAGGATTGAGTTTTGTGTTCCTCCTCTCGCCAGCCTGCTTGCTGCTTGGCTTGCTGGCTCAGCTCACTCCCCACGTGCGTGCAGGAGCCCGGGTCCTCTACTTGTGCTGAGTACTTGCCCAGCTCAGTGTCAGTGTTTGTAACAAATGGGCCTTAGCATTAGGTCTGTCACTTGGGCACACAGTGGTTGGTCCCTAAGAAGATCTTGAAGGTGAATAATGAAGAGATCTGCTGCTTATCTGTCGTGGTTTGAGCCCAGCCAGCAACTAGGACCATGCAGCCGCTCACTCACTCCCCCTGGTTGGGATGGGGGAGAGCATTGGAAGAGTAAAAGTGAGGGAAACTCGTGGGTTGAGATAAAGACAGTTTAATAGGTAGAGCAAAATCTGCACACGCAAGCAAAGCAAAAAAAGGAATTCATTCCTTGCTTCCCATGGGCAGGCAGGTGTTCAGCCATCTCCAGGAGAGCAGGACTCTGTCAACGTGTAACAGTGACTTGGGAAGACAAATACCATCACTCCGAATGTCCTCCCCTTCCTTCTTCTTCCCCAGCTTTCTATCCTGAGCATGACACCACATGGCATGGAGCATCCCTGGGGGCAGCTGGGGTCAGCTCTCCTGGCCGTGTCCCCTCCCAACTTTTTGTGTACTCTCAGCCTACTCACTGGCGGGATGGCGCAAGCAGCAGAAGAGGTCTTGAGAGCTTAGCAGCAACCAAAACCACCAGTGTGCTGTCAACACTATTTCTCATCCCAAATCCAAGACACAGCACTTGTAAGCTAGTAATACTAGCACCAGCTGCTAGCAAGACAGTCAACTATCCCAGCTGAAACCACGACATAACCCAAGTCTGGTCTCTTTTTTAAAGAATATAAACACTCATGTGCAATCAGTCAACTATGACAGCCTGGAGTTAGGCAGAAGGTTCTCCCTGGCAGGTTTTTGCATTTTTACATTTTCCTTGGACACCTTGCTCTGGTCACTGTCAGAGATGGGTAACTGAAATACATTGGCCTTCTTTAAGTATAGTCATCCCTCTGGGAATCCTGAAATGTAGAAGTTATTATAGAAACTGCTTTGCTTTTCTTGAACTATAGGATAAAAAAATATTGTTGTGTGAAATTAGTGTGCTGCCTGCCACTGCATTTGTTACCCGTTTCACTGAGAGGTGCTGAATGTTTAAGGGGGTTGCCTTGGGTCACACAGCTGTAGTGGCAGGGTCAGGAAGTGAGACCAGATTCTGTTCACTTGTTCCATTCGCTTAGCATTTCTTTATTAAAACAGCTTGGTTTTTTGGTAGTACATCAGAAGACACACATCTTTCTTATTTAAAAGGTTGCCTACATGACATTACTTTTGTGTGTAAGGCTGAGAGAAATTTCTCCACTGGCTACTTAAAGCATCCCATTAATTTTTATTAAATGTACACTGTCACTGGGACTGTAGTTTGTAGCTTCTCATCTCTTTAAACAATTTTAACCTCTTGGTTATTTACTGAATTGTGTTTCTTGCAATGACTGCAAATCTAAGTTGGTCTGTCTGAACCTCCTCTTGTTAACAGCGTTGTAAATTAGGAAGGACTTGTTTTCTAACAGAAGAGAGAAGCAAACCAGCTCTTTCATTTTCTCCGGAAAATCTAAAAGCACAGCTTATTTATATCACTCCTCCCACTTTGTTCCTTGACTTGAACTAATCAGAGAGAAAATGATGACGATAGATATCAGTAATAGGTGGACAACTCTCTCTCTTCCTGTGTGATCCTTTCTGAAATGCAATCCCTCACGCATCAGAATATGTAGTTTGCCCGGCAGGATGATGTATGATATTTTTGTGAGAGGTATAATTCCTGCCTCTCTTCATCTTGATTTTAATAACCTCAGAATGCCGGAGTGGGTACAGCCATGGCCATCTTTATATGGTCTCTATTATTACAGCAATAGTACAGTTTTATAAGGCAGGCAAGCTTTCAGGAATAAAGAGCTTTCTTAGAGCTGAGGAAAAGCATTTGTGTCTGAAAGTTTGTCTGTCTTGTTAGGACTAGGAAAGGACTTATGATCCTGCCAAATTGTCAGCTTTTCCCAGCGATAGAAGTCACTATAATAAAAGGTATGATACCTAACCTACAAATCTTGTATTCAATATTAATCACTGCTGGAGGCAGGGTTCCAAACAAGTTGTATCTACCTAGTCCTCAAAATTTGCTTGCTAAGTAAATGGGCCTAGATAGTATTCAGTGGATTTAATGACATGTGAACTAAGTTTTACAAATGCAGCCCACTGTAGTGACAGCCAGCACTAGCACGGGAGCCCCTTTGCGGCAGACGTACCCAACGAGAGGAGCATCACGGTAGTCAGCAGCACAGCATGTCACAGCCCAGTTGGCCTTGTTGCGATTCATCAAAACCCAAAACCATTGAGGAGTAATAACAGCTTTTCCATTCATTTTCAGTACTTGGGAATATAAAACCTAGGAGGTGAAATGAAGGCAAGTCCTCTACCCTGTTCTCTGTCTGTTCCAGCACTGAGCCCCAGCTGCGGGGATTCTGCTGTCGCTCAGTGCAAGCACCTGCAGTGGGAAATACTTGATTCTGACATGAGCTCTGAGGCCTTTTGGGGGTTGCAGCTAGTTAAAGCCAGGTGAACAAACTGACCTAGAGAATCTGGTGAAATCATTACAAGTTCTGCTGGCTAATGCTGAATGTTAGGTGAAGTGTGACCTGAAAATGGTAAGGAACAAAAGTAAAGGACCTCTTTTGAAGGCTCTGTAACTTTCAACTGACACCTTCCTTCTCAAAAATTCCAGAAATGGCAAAACCTTCTGGTCTAACTGTAAGCCCCAGAGTTTTATAGTTTTGCAAACACAGATGTGTTGAAGATTAATCTTTTGAATTCCTTGAAACTAATAGAAAATCCTTTGAGGAAACTTAATACAGGGAGAGATTAGGTCTTCTGTTTTAAATAATGAATAGGACGAATATTGAATGAGATGAGAACATTAATTTCTCTGTAGGGAAGCTCTTAATAGAATTACTGAGTAAATTCCACATGGAATGCACACAGCTCCCCTCACCAATTTAAATCCGTAAAGGCCAGGGAAGGCTATTGTATTAGGAACGTATTAGGAAGGGGGAGTATCCCACATAGCATTAAATCTGTTGCCAAAAGGAGTAAAAATAACATGTTGCTTATATCAGCTAAATTGTTTTATAGTTTCGTGAGGAAGCAAAACCATAGCATTATGACGTTAATCCCACATACTGGTTTACTGACAGATTTTTTTAATATTAAACAGCATATTATGGAGTCAGAACTTGACAGGCTTAATTGTATACTTAAGAGTCAGTCTAACTCACAGTTTGTTCCTTCTGGGATGGTGGCAGTTTGGAATTAAAGATCTCAATGGATTCACTGTAACGTTTCTTCATTTTGTAATTATCTCTGTAGTGTTTATGCAGGGTCATTTCTATAGCTTTCTAGTCAAGAGTGATCACAAGCCTGTGATTTGGGAAGAAAGTGGCCACCTTCAGAAGGATTATCATTGTGCCCTGTCTCTTGTTTCAGGCACACTCCAGGATCTTTCAAACCAAATAATGTCAATGAAACAAGCAAGACCCTATGCCTCCAGGCACCAAAAAAACCCCAGCTGCCCAGCCTGTTGTTTTTGCACAGCTGCTAATGACAGCACTGAAGAGATTCTTTTCATTTCCAACAGGGAATTAGTCATTGGACAAAGCAAATTTACAGCTCAGTTTACTTAGGAAAAATACTGTTTTTAAGCTGAGGCAAGTTTCATAATCTAGCAAGAAGAGATTCAGGGGAGTTTGATTTGCTATGATAGAAATGGTGGCCACCCAGCTTCCTTTTAAGAAGTAAGTCTGATTCACATTGTCAAATAACTTGCAAACTCAGTTGGAGGTTTGTAAATAGGAGGTCACTACTTCCCATAGCAATTAAAGGAGTAACATGCTAATTTGTTTCCTCTATGCTGTTCCTTTACACTTGCTGCTGACGCATCCTGATTATGGTAGAGAAGCCAATTAGGGTGTGAAAGGGAGAAAATTTGTGAGAGAGAGAAGAGTTGTAAGAGATTTGGTGTTTGGCACAACGTGTTTGAAAATGCTGGTTTGGATTTTAAAGTCACTAATCCTCAGCTTGCAGCTAGTTGTCCTGTCATGTTCACTGGGAGCAATTGGCACAGAGTGTATTTGAAAATCCCACCTGCCAGTCCCTGCTTGTTCAGATGTCAAAGACGGGCGGCTGAGAAGCTCCAGAAGGCTTGACATACATAATGCATGCCCAATGGTCAGAGATCAGAGACCGCAGTGGGAGCGCAAATAAGAAGGCAGAGTAAAAGCAGAATGAACAGTTCCAGAACTGGCCCTTGTGGCTGACTGTAGAACATCTTCCTCTTGAAATTCAGCCGTTTCTATAGCAGCTTTTAAAATGAAAGAATTTTATTTCTTATTGTTCCTTTCAGTTGCTGTAAAAGAAAGCTGTTCATTTGTATAAATTATTCAGTAAAGTCATCTCAAGCCTTGCTTTAAGGATGCGGTGCAAACATGATTTGCTTTTGAGTTGTCTGCATTGGTCTGATAAGAAAGGGAAACAGGTCCACTGGCAGGACCACACCAGGAAGGCAGCTGCATTTGTGCCTACCTATACACAACATCCAAAAGCAGCTATTCTTAATGGAGGGGCAACCTGGAATCAGGTGTAGAGAGGAATTTTGAACAGGGATCTGGTGCTGCTAACAAAGTTAATTTTCAGGTACCAGCTGATCTGGGTGAAATAGTTAACCATTAGTTCAAGTATCGCTCCCTTCCCCTCTATTGTTTCTGTGTGCCTGTGAGTATGCATATGCATTACGGGTACTAATTAACTGCAGTACTAATTAACTGTTCCTGACTTTTTTCTATGGCTTTATTGCTCTTAGTAGTTACTAAGTTACTTTGTCTGCTCGTTTTGTGGGGGCTTAAATTTGCTTATTGTATGTTATTCTTCCTGCAGTAAGATTTGTCATTTTTTCTTTTAGGCTACTGGTTTTAAAGAGGCCTGTAGCACAGCAACAGTGAAGACCAGAATCGCATTATGGTAAGTACTGTACAAACTGAAACTGTCCATCCCAAGAGAGTTAGAATGAAGTGTAGGTACATATACATACAGCTACATATACCTACACCTACTATACATATGTACATACACCTGTAGGTGTATGAAATGATTGAGCAAGTGAGAAAATGGAGTAATCATGTCAGTTGTGTTGGGCATAAATATGACATTTCAAGAGTTTTGGT
Source organism: Himantopus leucocephalus (assembly GCA_003993805.1). Lineage (NCBI taxonomy): Eukaryota > Metazoa > Chordata > Aves > Charadriiformes > Recurvirostridae > Himantopus > Himantopus leucocephalus. Next base: position 23,245,839 of record RSEF01000012.1, on the reverse strand, counting down.
AGCTGTAGATCATCATCAAGCTAATCAGGGCTAGGTTACAGTTCATTTGTTAGCTTTGCTGCAGTGTTTCAAAAGGACTTGGAAGACAGTCATTTCATCCTGGCAAGGATTTCTTCCCTCTTGTAAGAACAGGCTTATAAGAAAGCTGGTCACTTGGCATTACCAGCAGGATGAAGACAACTGGTGGTTTTGCTCTGCGATTCCAGCATGGACCATTTATGGGAAGGTCTTAGCAAATAGTAGTGATACAGTTTACAGTTTCTAGTACTGGCTGTTAGTCCCACAGTGCTTGCAAAGCGTGTGGCAAAGAGAATACTTAGGGGCTTTTTATTTCTACCACTTGCACCAATCACTAATGGCACCAGCAAAACTGGAAGCCGTTACTTAAAATCCAAGCCTTTGCTGTATCAAAGGTATGGATTAGTGGCTAGAAATTAACTGGGAAATGCTACAGCTTGTACTTGGTTAACCACAGAAGCCACCAGAGATCTAATACAGTGCTGAGATGTGCACAGTGCGTAGAGCACAATAGGTCAGCAAGTCCCTTCTTTGGAGGGTTGAGTGAATTATCTGGTTAATATGAGGGAAGTTCATAGAGTACTCAGTTTAGAACTGTTCCCCTGCCCATCATTCATAGTCATTTAGATGAAGCTTGATGCACAACAGAGACTTGGGGGGGAGGAAGAAGATCCCCACAACCAGTTGTTCAGGTGAGGTGATTTTCATATTGTACTACTAGGTACATAACGACAAAGACCTTTATGTAATTTGCATCCTTATAAGTTTCATAGTCATTGTAATAACAATAGACTTCTCCACTGGTGCTTAATGGGTTTGTTTACAAGCAAACATCATGAAGTGAGAATCGGTGGGTATTGAGCTGCCATTTGGGGGCAGAGATCACAACCAAAGCTGTTCTATAGGCCAAATATTGGACGTCATGCTTTACGGGACAATAAAGACCTGTATGTGACCGGTGAGGGATATGCTGCGGCCAGGAGTAGTATTGGCTTTTAGAAATGACTTCTGTGATCTTCTTGTGACTTCCTCCTCGCACCTGCCCAGCTGGCACACTCTGTGCATCCCAAGGGAAGCTGAGTGAACGAACATGGAGCACTAGAATAAAAGTTCCTTGAGTCATTCGATACCTGCTTCTGCTGAGGAGACTGAGTCACAAAGTCTATATGCTTCATAACTCTTCTGTCACTCCCTTTCCCCAGGGCCTTTTCAGTTGAGCCTGAATATGAACGAAGATACATTTAAAAGCAGTTAGAGAATGGTTTGCAGATGCAAACTACAGTAGCTGGTGTTTTTTTGCAAGTACCAAGCTGGGAGGCCGCATGGTCATTTTGTTAGAATGGAGTCTGGGAATTGGGACATCTGTATTCTATTTCTGTCTCTCCCATTGAATTGCTCTGTGACTCTTAGTGGTGCATTAAGGCAGAAATCCAACTGTAGTTAAAATCAGAGTCAGACTTTTCATAGATGCTAACTGAAATTAGGTAGACCCTTAAATACCTGAGTTTTGTGTTCTCTGTCCACAAATAAGTGATAGTGATGCAATACTTTTGATGCTTGTGACGTGCTTGGAAAGTCTCAGATGGTGACGAGAGAAGTCAAAAGAATTGTTAATAGTTGGGTTTTTTGGTTTTTTTTTTTTTGGTTTTTTTGGTTTTTTTTAGGAAGGAAGTAGAATTCACCAAGCCCAGTGTGCCTGGTGTCCAAATTTAAGTCAAGAAAATGGTAAATGGAAAAGTTGTGTTTAATTGGACTCCAGTGAAGCTTTGGTGTGACTGTTTGTGATATGAACACATTTCTTGGCCCGTAAACAACAATATAACATCCTGTTCAATGAATGATTTCACAGGATTCTTTCTACGAACCAGTGATGACTTTAATAAGCAGTTTTCTCCTTCACATATCTTCCTTTTGTTCTGTCTAGCTGCTATCAGATTTTAAATGTTCTGTGTTGGCACCTAAACAGTATGACAGAATTCTAGAATGCGCTGCTGGAATGGCTGGTGATGTTCTTCATATCCTTGAACGCAGAGATAGCTGTAATGCATCAGTGACTTGCAACTTGCGGTATAAGACAATGCAGCGTTTGGAATGACTTCAAAGGAATGAGTAAAAGGTCATTAATAAAAGCAGTCCTTTTGTTAAATTTGCTCTGTGATGATCTATAGGTCACATAGAAAATGCTTATAGATCTAGAAACTATAAAAAAGAAAAACAACTAGAAAAAGTAAAAAAATATTCTTGAAGTCCTTCTTAGACCTGCATTTCCATGACTGTGGTTCAGTGGCCATCATGGAAGATGTGGAGTTAAAACTTTCATAACATTACATTTTGGTAGCTATTATTCAAAAATGTGACCCAACATTTTGACATTTGAAATGGCTCATCAAGAACAAGAAGCTGGTAGACTTTTTAAAAATACTTTCTGGATGATCTCAGCGATAATCTGTGATTATTTCTGAGCCTCCACTGCTCATGTTGAGTAAGCGAAGCTCAAGTCTTATTGCATGGAGAAATTATGGAAATGCCAAGGATCGCCTGATAAACAGGCAGTGCCATTGATCACTAACTGTACTTTATAAACATGGTACCTTTGTCATTTGAATAAGAAATATCTCTAAGCCAACACCAGACTAAATCTTATTGACCTTTTACAACTGCTTGTGCTTTTATTGAAAAACAGCAACTCCATCTTCATTAGAATCACTTTAAGTTCTGTATGGGGCCACGCACCGAGCAAAGCAGTTGTATAAACACATACTTGCATAGGCAGAAAGAAGGTGTGTAGCAGTTTTCTTTACTTGAAGGTACACAGCATCGGTCAATACAGCCCGTAGTGGGGAACTGAAAAATGCTGCTAAATTGATACTCAGTTAAAGATACCCACATCTGTGAGTGTCTTACATAGTTCAGCTGGAACTGGGTTATATTAAGTGTTTCATATCTCCAGCTGAAGTTTGCTTCTGTCAGTGATGGTTCAGCTGATCTTTAACATGGTGCTGTGAAAAGAATTTGGAGAATTCAAGCCAGCACACTGCCCTGGCCTTACTTATGTGTGCCTTTGTCACCTCTCTGATGGACCAGAGTGACTCTGATCTAGCTAAGCATGAGACATGTAGAGAATTCTGCAGAATAAAGAGTTCCATACATCCCTCATCATTTCTGCCTATGAGCACATCACCCCAGGTTCAGGGTCTGCCAGGTTTTCCAATAGTAAAAAGGTTGTCTAGGGCTCCTGGGTAAAGACTGGTATAAGACCTTGTGTAGATTTAAGGACAGAGATGATCTTGCAGAGAGCTGCTTAAAGACATTTCTGTCCCCTGTCTGTAGTGTGAGATGGGTGCCTAACTTAGAAAAAAATTGTGTGCAGGAGTCCCAAGAAAAAGTGAAATTCTCCGCTTAAACTGCTAGCCCCCAGTGCTGATGACAGACAATGTCGATTTTGCCTTCCAGAAGCAAAACTTAACACCCGTCTCATTGGGGGCTAGAAGCTGTCAACTGCTGTTACCCCAGAGAGTAGACTTGGACTTGGTCTTACACAGGGAGTTTCATACAGCGTATATGTAAAATGACATCAAATCAAGAGAGGAGCGTCTTGCAGTCTGCACTTTCTAAGCACTTGGACATGACAGACTGCTGAGTACTGGCGTTAACTCCCTCCCAGCCAGAGCCAGTACAGCGGTAGGTACAGAGGAGCTCTGAACAGTTGGTAAAGCTGGCTCTGAGTTAGCAGCTCCTTTTCCTGGCTTGCATAAAGAAGCCAGTTTTGCCAGTCAAGCCAGGTGCAATGTGCTCATTCTATAGCAGACTTAAATTGCAAGGTTATTAAGTCCTCTTACCCTCTGGTACCTGCAGACCACTTAATTGCAAGCTCAGTGATGTACTACTCAGTAGTAGAGAGTTTGGGGATCTTATGAGGTAAAACAGTATCTGGTTACACAATAAATCATGGCTTATTTCAACTTCTGCTTCAGAATCCTGATTACATGGTGTTATTGTTTGGAGCTTCCTAGTGTAATAATTTAGCAGTCTGCAGGACTACAACAGTTCTGTTACCACTAAATTCTGGTGTTCAGAGTTCTCAACTGCGTGGAGAATTGACAACATAAAAAATTAAACACAAATTAATGACCATGAATTGACAGTTATGAGATGAAATTTTCAAACGTTTATCTTTCCCATTTAGACACAAATGAAGTAACCATGTTTGCTGAAGTAGTCGTTGTCTTGGGCACTTTTGTCTTTTGAGGATCTGAGAATATACGTAAGAGCGGCAGCCTCTAGGTGCCAGGTATGTCTGACAGCGGTCCCTTCTCTGTGGGTGTGAGAGTGGAAGCAGAGCCCTACTATAGCATGTGAATCAACTTCAGCCTTGAAGTCAAACAGATCTAGAGTAAGTCTGTGACTTTAGCAGAATTTAGGAGCTGTCTCCTGGAAACCCTAGTGAAAAGATGAAGCAAAATGAGCGATATTGTAGCATCTTATTTGATATCGCTAGATGTTGCTAAAGGTCTCTGGTTACTTAATGTTTTTCTGCTTCAGAAAACACGTTAATGTCCTTGATCACATCCATGCTTCAAAAGCACTGAGATAAACAAATGACTCATGAAGTGACTGCCTATTATTTCTGCTGTGATATGGGGGAAAAAATCAAATTAAGTTGATGTCTAGTCTGAAAAGAAAGTTTCTTTATAGTGGTGCTAAAAAAATAACAGTTTTGTGATGCTTAGAAGACTCTGGAATAAGTTTCCTCACAAATAAATCTCATTTAAGCATGTTCAGTGGGTGCTACAGCAGTTGGTAAATCCTTCATTTTAAATTGGCACCATCAATGTTTGATAGCCAAGCAGAGCCAAATTTCTCCCTATAAAAACTCCGTTAATTTCAGGTTCAAGACTGAATCAGGGTTGGGGTAGAGGCAATAATTTCTGTGGAGTTATATTGTGGATGAATTTTCTTAATTTTTTTTTTTAAATTTAAGATAAGAATTAAATAGCATGAGGCTAGAAGTCTAGGGTTTTGGGGTTTTTTTGCTTATGAATAGGAAATAGTTGCTTATGAATAGAAAATAGTCTATTAATTGTTTCTAGTCCAGTCTGGAGTAAATTTCCTGTCTGGTAGACAACAGCAACTCCTCTGTTCAGTGGCATTTCTGGATGTTGTCTACCTAGACTTTAGTAAAGCCTTTCACACCGTTTCCCACAGCATTCTCCTGGAGACACTGGCTGCTCATGGCTTGGATGGGCGTTTGCTTCGCTGTGTAAAAAACTGGCTGGATGGCCGGGCCCAAAGAGTTGTGGTGAATGGATATGCTATGCCTACTATACCTATTTAGAGTTTAAACCAGCAGATAAGTAATATTCTCATCTTCCTGAGAAAACCAGCCTATAGTTTTTCATTAAGCACATTGACTGGTATTCTGAGTGGGATTGGAGTTTTAATCTTTTTTAATCACAGGTTGTTTTCAGGTTAGATTCAAGCATCCGATATTCCTTTATGTGCAATCTAATGGGAAGAAAAAATGCAAACAAACAGCAATAGAGCATTGCTCACAAACTTCTGAGTTAGATTTGAGCAAACCACTTCAGGAACCCAGTTAGATGGGTACACTGTGCCCAGGCTACATAGCCCTGCTGATCTACTTCTTCCAAAGCAAGTATTTTTGTGCCATATGAACATATAAGAGCATATAAACATATAGAGCATACTAAACGTATTTTAATGTGTCTAAGGATGTTTCAAAATTCATAATATGAGCAGTGAGCCAACATAGGTTCATTTGCAGGTGAACTTGCCAGTTGCTAATGGCATACTCAGGCTGATTAAAGCCTTGCAATGTCAGATCTAAGGTATTTCCTCAAGTATGAAGGTCTGATTCAGTTCTCACCTGGAGACACCTGACATTCGTAATGTAGATCCTTCATGGACAACATCGGCAGACCTGAACTGAGAACTTGATATGATCACTTCACGTGGTAGGAAGTCTGCAGAGGCCTTTTTCTCCTAAACTGTGCAAGTTTTCCTTGCTTTCAGGGTATTCTCTTTGTGTGGGTCCGCATTTGCACAGAAACCCTCACAAGAGCAGCCTCGACATCACCACTTAAGGGGAACAGGCAGGCTGGCTAATAGAGACGGAATTTACCTTTCCCATGCTGCTGTGTTGTGACCTCTTTGTAGTCTGGTCTTTTTAAAGGCAGGTGATTCCATGGCTTTGTGAGGATGCAGACTATTCTTGGAAGAAAATATCACGTTCCTTTTTAGCTTTTTATTCCAGTCTCATGTTCAGCCAAATGCATGGAAGTTGCTGCCTTGTTTCTAATCACTAGTTTGTATGATTCATTTGACAGATTTTTTTTAATGCTCTGTACCATGCTCTAAAGGTGATATTCAACTGTCAGGCAACAAATTAAACCAACGCTTCCACAGAATTTCTAGAGCTCTGGTTATTAAGAAGGAAGAAGGCAGCATGCAAATTGGTAACAAATGAAAATGGGAAAGAACATAGCAATAAACCCACAGCAAAGTTAGGTCCCATTGCCAAAAACTATGGTTTAGTCTGCCTACAAATTAATTTAGCGTGGTGCTAAGGGAGTATATCGGTGTCCCATGGAAAGAATCCCATTAACTTTCATCCATTCACACCTGTGGAAAAGAAATGCATTCAAGAGCAAGGATGAAAGCGGTTGGTTTGCCAGTAAAGTTAGTTTTGCCAGATACTGTTTTCAATATAGTTCCAGATTACCTGAAAGTCTGGCATATTTTGCTAAGAGAACCTGGTTGCATGTTTCTTGGTTGTAACACTAATGCCTTTGTATTAGAAGTGTTCCTGAACTAAAAGTCCTGATTTAAACCTTCTGAATTCTGAAGTGTTCACTGTTGATCTCCAGATGTTCAGGCGTGCATTCATACTGGGTCTGTACTTTTTATAGGCTGTTTCTGATCAGTTATCCATTAGCAAAAATGCAGGAATCCAGTCTCATCTGAGCTGACCTGACAACACCTATTAACACAGAAGAGCTCGAGTGATGACTTTTTTTTTTTAGCCTCTTGTACTCTGAGCATGCCCTCACTTGTCACAGTTGAAGGCTGTGTGCCTTGGGTATCAGTAGTCTTGCTAATTGCACAGGTGCAGTTTTCCCACAGTAGGATGTTACAGCTGTCAGCCAAAGCAAGTACGAATTAGAAATTCCACTCATGGTTTGGTTACTTCTGCAGCTGTCGGCATTGTTGCTTTAAGACAATAGTTGTAGGAATGTGCCTGCCTCACCTGTATGGCTTGCTTTGTTTAAAAAAGTGTCTGACTGCTTCAAAGAACTGTGTTTGCATTTGAATGTTTAATGAGATAATCTAGCTCTGCTCATGGACAACATAGTTACACCAGGCTTCTGAGAGAACATGTATCACTTAATATTTTACTTTACTTACTGTTTTTGTCATGGAATGGGTTAAAATGCAAAAAAGCTGACTGTGAAATTCAGAAGTGAACATTAGTTCCTCCAATATGAGGATGGATCCTCAGCTCTGAGTGAGAGTTCTGCAGTTTAGTTGGTGTAAAGCTCTTGGGGGGGAAAAAAGCTGGCATTTATTTGGGAGTCTCAGAAACCTACAGTATAATGAAAGGCACTGTAAAAGGGCAGTAAGAGCAAAAGACCTTCACAAAAAGAGATCAGAAAAGTTTCTGATTAGAAGCCAATGAGAGAATAACTGTAATCCAATTAACTGCACATAACTGTACATAAGAAGCGGGTTATACTAGCCTGTATCTCAGCTGTGTGAATATATTTGGCTCATGTGTGATGCCATGTAGATACACCCAGGATGCTTTGAACTTTTATTTCAGTTCACTGTGAAGTTTTTTAACCTGATCACTGTATCTTTACATTTTCCATATCTTGGCAAAACGTGCTATGATGTTGAAGAGAGGTGGGGGGGAGCTTCTGTCAGTCCCATCTGGGGTGCCCCACGTCCCCAGTGGTCAATTCGGCTTAAACCATGACAGATTTAGAATGTTTTGGGTGGGAAGGGGCCTTTAGAGATCATCTCGTCCAGCCTGCTGCCACAGGCAGGGACACCTTCCACTGGATCAGGTTGCTCAAAGCCCTGTCCAACCACAGCTTCTCTGGGCAATCTGCTCCAGTGTCTCACCACTCTTATTGTAAAAAATTTCTTCCTTATGTCCAATCTAAATCTATCCACTTTCAGTTTAAAACTATTGTCCCTTATCCTGTCACTACACGCCTTGGTAAAAAGTGTTTCTCCATCTTTCTTATAAAGCCCCCTTTAAGTACTGAAAGGCTGCTATAAGGTCTCCCCGGAGCCTTCTCTTCTCCAGGCTGAACAACCCCAACTCTCTCAGTCTGTCCTCACAGCAGAGGGGCTCCAGCCCTCTGATCATCTTCGTGGCCTCTATCCCACCACCTGTGTCACTGATGAAGATATTAAATAGTAATGGTCCCCGTACGGACCCCTGAGGGACGCCACTCATTACTGGTTTCCTCTTGGACATCGAGACATTGACTGTAAGTCTTTGGATGTGGCCATCCAGCCGATTCTTTATCCATCTAACAGTCCATCCATCAAACCCTTATCTCTCCAACTTAACAGGAAGAATGTTGTGGGAGACCATATCAAAGGCCTTACAGAAGTCCGGGTAGATGCCATCCATAGCTTTTCCCTTGTTCACTGATGCAGTCACTTCATCATAGAAGGCCACTAGATTAGTCAGGCACAATTTGCCCTTGGTGAAGCCACATTGGCTGTCACTAATCTACACATGTATATATATCCCATTCTTTACTTACGGAGTAATAGGGCTCCTTTATAGGGAGCAAACACAAAGGGAGAAGATGCGCTGTAATGATGAGGCCTTTCTTTCTCCAGAAGGAGAATGTAAAGAAGCTGTGGCATTATTTTGTTTAAAGAGCTTTTTCTTGCCACTTTAGCCTCCAGTAGCATCGCATTCTTCATTAATGAAATCCATTATCAGCATGATTTCTCAGGCTCACAGGCAAAATGCAAAACAATGAGCATTTCATCTAAACCTGATTGAAAGTAGTAGATTATTGAACTACCTCTGATTTTAATGAGTATTTAAATGTCTGGTATAACACAGTTGGCAACTTTAGCAATCAATTCCCCAGCTATGTAAGAAAGCCTCTGCCAGTCAGATAAATGAAGAGCTTCATAAACTCATGCAGTTCAACATCAGATATCATTAAGTTGACTGGAGTCACACATCTGAGACTGCTGTACCTTCAGGCTATTCATTTAAAACCATTTAGTTTATATGCTCTGTGAAAATCTTTACATATTAGCTGCAAGTCCAGCCTGAATCAGACCAGATAAGGATACAAAGTGCTTTTATTACTGGTCAGCCTAATGGCTAAAGTATTTTATTTCTTCTTCACCACATATGAAATAATTTATTACCTGAGGAGATCACAGGCACTCTGGAATGAAAAACACTGAGGATGCAATGAAGACATGTTTCTGCAGACTTCATTGATGATGTGCACTTAAACTCTAAACCAGCATTTCCAGGGTTCTCTGCAGTCACAGGCTGGCCATCATCAGAAAGACGGGATCAGCTTTTAACTCTATTCACAGTCGGATAATCCTTTTGGTGCAACTTTGGGCTTGACTGTGAATGGCAGCAAATCCCATAGGGGAAGGGGAAGTACAGAGCTGAGCTTAATTAGAATTCAGGAGCAATTAATGCCTATTGCTGCACTCCAGGCCCAGACAATTGAGAAACAGTTGCAAATCCTGCTCTTAGCTATCTAGCTGTACACAATTTAGTATTCCTTCCTTACAAGACTCGTTGTATCAAAGCTGCAAGATACACGCCAAGCAAGGCTTTGGACCTACTTGTTGAAGAAGTAACTCTAATTGTAAACTGACCTAAATGTGACATTATCCACATAGCAAAAAGTAGTGGCACAATTCACGTATATTTGGAGCTGTTTCCCCAATCTACATGCGCTAGCACTCCAGTTTTAACCATAGTGTGAAAAGCATGGCCTGTCTGAAACCTGGCTAGAACAGAGCAATTTTGCAGTGTCACCTTTATAATTTCAGTAAAAGTAATTTGAATGAGCCACATTCTGGCACCTTGTCTTGTCTGAAAGCATGGTCCTGTTAAGAAAGGAGGGATCTCTCAGAAACATCGTGATCTCCTTGAAATTTCAACTATATGGTGGGATGTAGAGCCTACAAATTGTAATGGGATCAAAGAATCACAGACTGGTTGAGGTTGGAAGGGACCTCTGGAGGTC
>RSEF01000012.1:23196813-23235447 GCA_003993805.1 Himantopus leucocephalus | reverse complement strand
GGGAACTGGATGAGCTTTAAGGTCCCTTCCAACCCAAACCATTTTATGATTTTGTGATTGTGCCACCGTTCAGAGGTAGGTGGATGGGCTTGAGAAGTAGGCAGACAGGAACCTCATGAAGTTCAACAAAGGGAAATGTGAAGTCCTGCACCTGGGGAGGAAGCACCCTGTGTAGCAGGTGATACACGCTATATGGGCCAGTAGCACGTATGTAGAGTGGCCACCCTGTATACATGCTGGGGTCCGACCATCTGGAAAGCAGCTCTGTAGAAAGCGACCTGGGAGTTCGCTGGTGGCCACCCAAGTTGAGCAATGGTTCTGTAACGAGCCATTAACATGGGTCTTGCTTGGTGTTGGCTCTGGTTATAAGCCTGAATCTCCTCCATGGCAGGTAAACTTCAGCCTTGTTTCAAACAAATCTGCTCCCTTTTTGTGTTGCTTTAGGTAAAGATTTTGTGGAATTTTTTCATGTGGACTCAGCCATGAATGTGGGAGGAAACATTCTGAGTTTGGCTGGGGCTTTAAATGTATGACTACTTCATTCCCATTGGCAAGCAAGTCGTCAAGCCCAATTTCTTTATACCAAAATCACTGAGTTAACGACTGCCTTTGTGCAGTTGGATGTGGAGGTGGATACTGAAGAGCTGGCATACTTGTGTGTGTGGCTGCTTAGCTGTGCTGTTTGTGCAGTTTGCGCGTGTTCTCTCTAAAAAGGCATAATTAGATCTATTACAAGAAAAGGACCATAGATGGGCATCAGTATTTTTATTGCTTAGGTCCAAAAAGTGTAGGCCTTTATTTCTTTTAAATGCCTTCTCAAGACTAGTCAGCCAAAGTTGAATGTATCTGACCTGGCAGTGAAATATTCATTATGTCTGTGCCAAGAAAGGCGATTAAAAGTAAGTGTGGAGCAGTGATCATAGTTCTGGTATATGAAAACTTGCGCTAAAAAGCTCCCATAGTAGCGCATAAGCAAGAAAACAAACCTCAGCATGCTTGGGATGCACGTGTGCACCGTCAGTGGGCAAGGCAGGGATGTCGCAGCTCCTGCGTGGTGGCAGCTCGTGGAGGACTCGCGCTGGCCGGGTGTCCAAAGGCACGCTGTGGTGCTGCAGCGGGGAGTTGCGGCTGCACTGGGTTCCTTCCTCAGCACCAGAGAAGCAGCCTGGCAGCGTGCCCAAGTACTTCAGGGCAGGTGCTCCTGGCTCCACTTGGACGGTGTTCCTGAGGCACCAGGGCTTAGTTGGCCACTGTTTCTGCCTGGTGGGGTACGTACCTACTCAGTTATGTCGTTCCTTGTCTTGAGCTGTGCTTGAGCTACCTGAGACTTGGAGAAGTGCCTATAATGAGTCAAGTTAAAAACACGTTATGCCTGTATCCCGTTCCTTGTGGCAGCTGGTTGCAGGTTCCAAGCAATGAGTGTGGGTAAGGAGGTGTGGAGAGGGTAGTCCACACTGGTAGGTCCTCCCAGCCTCTGTCAGGTGTTGGATGATGGCCTCCAAGGGGTGTTTGATGGGCAGACCAAACACCTTGTTTGTAGCACTGCAGGGAGGGACTTGCTAATGCTTAATTAGGAAAAAAAAAAAAGCCATTTAAACAAACCAGCCCCAGATTAAGGCCATTACAGTTATACTAATATAATTTTTAAGAGTTGCAGTTAATTAAAAGCTCCTGGGACTAGTTCACTTGAAGAAAGATCAGGAAGGACAATTTTCTTCTGAAGAGCAGGGGTGAAACTGTCATATCATGAATGGAAGGACAGTTTGGAAGTGGTAGAGCAATGTGAGCCATCAGTTTGTGAGTGAGTCCTCTGAACCTCTGATCGGAATTTGTCTGTCTTGCCTGTGTTGTGTCACATTTTCAGCAATACTAACGCAATGAGCTGCCAGGTTTTGCAGGCAGGTTTTTCCAGTGACAGTGGTCTTCAGCCAGTAGAGCTTTTTAGGTATCCTTCTCAAGAGCGTGGAGGGAACTATCACGCGAGATGCAGGTTTTACGTCTGTAGAGAGTGGTTAAGGTACACTGGTGGGAGCAGATGTGTTAAAAGATCTGGGTTGCAGTATGGGCATGATCATCGGTGTTTCAGATTAGCAGACTTTTCCCCATTTTGGGACTGAATATGGTTTGAGTTAGTCATTGTAAACTGTTTAGAGTGAAACTTCTACTTTGTAACTTATTTGATGTGAAATATTAGTGGAAGGCTTTCATACACCTAACGCTACGAGCACCTGAACGATGGGAAAAGCATTGGGATTTTGCTGAGCCGAATGAAAACTTCCTTTGATCTGTCTTCTAGTCTCAGCGAGTTGAGTCAACGCTTCTGAAAGATCAGAGAATTAATACTAGTTTTGAGTCATCAGAGGGCGTGTTTTACCACTCTGTGCCAGGTTAGTTCTACTTTCTTCTTTCACGAGTCATTGTAAATACGGTACTTTCCAAGATTCAGGGCTAAAAGCACATGTTAAAATCGCATGTAGCGTGCGTTGGTGGTAGGCGATATCTTTCCTTACAAGCCTGCTAATTTAACTTGCTTTAACCCTCTTATAATTCCAAGCCTGGAATAAACCTTTCTTCTGGAACTAGAGGTGCTAAATCATGCCAGCTTCTGTGCTGGCATTGTCACAGATGAATCTGCTAGGAGTTAAAATGAGAGGCCATCTCTTCTTTTTTTCTTTTATGACGAGCATGCTTAAAAGTCCCTCTGAAATGCCTGAAATAGCTGCAGTGTAACCTTTTGTCTTCCCTTGGAAGTGGGACGAAAATACCTGTATTTCCACTTTATGGTTCACTTGTTCCTGACATCTGAGTCAGCGTTGACACCTTGAAAGCGGCAGCGTCTCCTGTCAGACAGGCGGCAAGGGTAAGAGCAGCTTTGATCTCTTCCTCCCCACCCCTTCCTCTCCTGAAAAGGTCCTGCCAAAATGTTTGGCATGGCCTAGTAATGGTGCATTTTTCCAGAGGCTGAAGAATCTGATACAGATGGTGCAAATGTTCATAGCAAAGGTGGATAGTAGGGGTGCAACTGACCACAGAAGCCTTTCAGATGCTTCAAGGAATCTGTTCCAGTGCAAGATTTATTTAAAGAGAGGGAAGCTAAAAGAAACTGAATTACTCCTTTTCGCCTTTGCACGTATAGAATTCATTGGTATTTGAAGGTAGGCTTTTATTGTTGTGGTGCTACTCAGAGCAGCTTCAGCACAGGCTCCTGCCTGTGAAGGCACCGTCTCCAGAGCTGGTTCTAACCACGCTAATGAGACAGTGCGTCTGCTGCGGTGAAATTGGAACATGCGTCTGCTGCTGTATATCCCTGCAATAGGGAAAATTGATGAAGCAGCTGAAAACAGTTTCTTCAAACCACGGACTGTGGCTTGTTTTGACAAACAGGACTCAGTGCCTAAAGCTGTGTTTTAAATGAGACCGACACGAGTGTACGTTGCTGTAGCACTTCTTCCGTGTCGTGGTCCACATAAGCCTGGAGCTTTCCCTATCTCCGAGTTGAGAGGGGAGCAGATGGTGCCAATGACCACGTTTTCTCTCTGTTCCTTATGCGTTTTCCCAAAACATCGCACATGTTAACCCATCTTCACCCTCTTTCCATCCTCTGGGCTGTGGGGCTTTTAGCTCCCTTTTGCTTTTGCCCTTGGCCTCAGCGAGCGTGCCTGCTTTGGGCTGTGCAGCGGGGACCGGTGTGTCAGTGTCATCCCTCTCTCTGCCCTGCTCCAGTCCCTGACAGTCACACGGCCATTGCTTATGACTTTACTGCATGCTGGAACGTAGAGAGTTAAGTAATATTATTAAAAACCCTGCAACTAATATGCAGATCATCATTGTTTTTCTACTCAGTTGTGAGCTCTGGCTTCAAATTGTGAGTATATGCAGGCAGTAGTGAAAAATGGCTTGTTGCTAATGATAATGTTAACCACTACCTCTCTCTTGTAATCCTGGTCTATTTCTTCCTTATTTCCATACAGACAGAGCTCTTTCCTTTGTGGAAGACCCAGTATTTTGAATGTTTGATTAATACTTCTTTTCCTTTAGGGAAGGTAATTTCTCTGTTTACAAAATGGTGGTATTTGAACTGTAAAAATGAAATTATTTTTGTTTTGATGAGTCCTTGTGGAAGCTGATGCAAGTTCCTGTTTCTCCAGCTGTTGTGGCCATAGCTTCAGATACGAGGTTTTTGATAGCACTGTTTTGAAGTAAAGGTGCCCCATCTCTATACTGCCTCCCTTCTTTAGCCGTATCCCAGAGCTGTTATAACCAGCTCTGTGGTCAGATTCTTCCCCCAGTCCCATTTTCCTTCAAAGCTGATTTAATTATTTTTTCTTTTCCTTTTGGTTCACATCCCAGCCCCAGAAACAGCTGTGCCTCCAACAGCTAAAATGGTGGTGTGTCATGCTGTGGGACTGAAAATGAGCCACAGGGGGCAAAAGAGGTTGGAAATTCTTTAAATTGCTATTTCTGTCCTACTTCTTGCATTGTGAAAGGCCAGCCTCAGACCCCTGCTTGAAGGGTGTAACGGTGGCTTCAGATGCCCTCCGGCGAAGCGCTGCATTCGGAACACGCAGCTGACTGGTCTGTAAAACATGTAAACGTGGTTACGGCCTTCTTCCCTTTAGCAAAGAGCAGAGATGTTCTTGAGGAAATGCTGCAGTTTGGCTTTCCTTTCAGTTTGGTTTTGAAGAAGGGTAAGTGAGGATGTGGCTTTTCTGAAACAGATTGCTAAATCAGGGTCAGGATCAAAGGGAGGGCAGGGATGTTACAGTGGGGGTCTGCTACAGCCCACCCGACCAGGCAGACCGAGCGGAGGAGGCCCTCTGTAGCCAGGTAGGAGCAGCCTCACGTTCACAAGGCCTGGCCCTCATGGGGGACTTCAGCCGCCCCAGTGTCTGCTGGAGGGACAGCACAGCGGGGCGTAAGCAATCCAGGCGGTTCCTGGAATGCGTCGATGAAGTTCCAGACGTGGTACTGTGCATTGTCTGTGCTCACTTGTTGGGGTAACCTAAACCTGTAAATATATAGCTAAGAAATTCATCAGGGGTGAAGGAAGTGCTTTGAAGATAACCAGTGCTTGCTAGAAGGAGGAGGAAGAAGCTTTGCTAAACTGTGGAACCAGTAACATTGCCCCACAGTCAGACTATTATGGAATACCAGCTCTAGACGCAGCAGCACAGTCTTCAAAGTCTTATATTTCTATAGCTTGTGACCTTATTATATCTGAAGTGTTTTGCTTTGATTTTCATGTTTATACCATGTACCAAAACCTGAATGGTTATGTATTGGTAGCTCTGCATGGTTCTGAATTTTGGAGGAGTCTTGACCTCTAGTTCATAGCTTTGATTCAGCCAACAGCGTAAACACTGAGGTACTGGAGTGTTTGAAGAGGGATGGAAAAGTGGCAATTGGTTGTACTGGACAACAGTAGAAACATTTCTGAAAACCAGTCACTCAACTTTAAGCCACTGCAGTTTCCTAATAAACAAGGAAAATTACTTAATCTTTGATATTTATGTTTATGGTCCTTACACTGTGACCTAACTTTGCAGAAGAACCATCGGTCTTTATATTTACAGCAATCAACAAGCAATACTTCTTCAAGGAGAGCAGTAATTTAGAGGCTGTCCATGGGTGGTACTGAAGATGCTTGATTCTGATGTGGGTGTATTCAGGAAGATGTTTCTTGAAAAGTAATTGGAAGGAGAAGGGGATCTGTCGCTCGTTAAGAGAGTGTTTGGTATCTCCTCATCTGTGTCTTGACTGCAGTTTTCTCTTATCTACAGGATTAATATTTGAGCTTTCAGGAACAAAAAACTGCGTGCATTAGTTTTGCTGGTCAGCAGTATTAAATATATATAAAGTTCTAGGAAGGAACTGTTTCAACAGGATGTGGATCTGAGAAGAAGCTGATGTTGAAAAATCACCCTCTGGTATGTCTGTGAACATGGTACCCTCGCACAGTACGAGCATGAGAACCATTAATGGATGCAGGGGTAGAAATGGTGAATGCATTTTGGTGTGCCAAAGCATAAAATCTTCTGCTGCTGAACCCTCTGAAATGACCATTTGTTAACGTGGGTGGGTAAGGCGCGGGAAGAGGTGACTCTCCCTCTCGGCTTCAGCTCCAGAGAAGAGGAGGACAATTCTTCATGCCTTTTGAGTGACCTCAGGGGCCTGCTCCCACCCCCTTTTCCTCACCCCTAACAAATGGGTGGGTGGACTGTGTAGGTCTGTTTCAGGCTCGTGAGGATTCTAGGAGAGAGGTTGTACATCTCGTGTTTTGTATGGGCTCAGACATAGTGCCACTTTTGTCCCTGAATATCTTAAAAATCTCAAGTTGCTTCTTGGTGATGATTGTGTAATTCATACATAAACACACCGCCAGCCTCTCTGTTATTTTATTAACAGTGTGCTGCAGCGAGTTTTTGTGTTCTTTGGTATTTACAAGTGACCTGTGGTTTATTTTGTAAGTTGTGGGACTACTAAATGAAGAATCGATTTATAGTGCATGTGTCAGTTGACTTAATCCTTTTACCAAAAGAATACCATTGACTACCTTTGCAAAATTAAGCAGCTTGGCATTCTAAGTGTGAGTTATTCGTAACTGGTATCCGCAGACATTGCCTTCAAAGGAATCTAAGTGTTTTGCTCTGTTATAAAGCTTTTTATTACAGTACCTTCACCGATATTACCCTCAGTGTTCTTCCCCTTCTTCAGCTGGACGTGTTGTTCATGTTTTGCATATCGGAAAACATCAGGCACAGGGGCTGACTTGCCCAAGGTCTTGTAACACGACTGACAAAGCTGGTGTAGCGCAGGGTCTGCAGTCTCAGCCTGTACTTCAGCCACCAAACTGCGTTCCTGCCCAATCTGTGGTACGAGGAGGGGAAGGAAGGGTAGCTGAGATGGCGTCGCTCAGCTGACTTCCTTCTTGACTTCTGGATAATGCTGGGGATAGGTCGGAGGGCTTAGGGAAATCATTGGGCAGAAATCAGTAAAACCTGTTGTTGCCCTACTATGTTGGTTTTGCCCTGTAACACTGTCAGTTGGCTTGAAAAACAGGCTGTCGGTCTCCTGCTTTGCCCTGTGTCCCTTGTTCCTATTAAAGTGGCAGTTTCTCTCCATCCCGTGTGGCCTTTCTAGCTGTATTGAATGGTGCGGACTCCTTATCCGGAGCACTGTGGATTAATTCGGTGAATTCCTTCGGCATGCCACCTGCCGCTCCTGACTGTTTCATCAAAAGTAGATGGTTTTGGGCTATTCTCCTTTTCTACAATCTTAGATGCAGAACCTCAACAGAAGTTTGACTTGCTTCACACTCAACTTGCAGCTGTTTTTTTTCCCCTCATCTCCCAGCTGCGCTATGAAATATGCTGAGTCCTCTGGTTTTGTCTTTCAATTTGCTCGTTCAGCCATACTCCATTTATGTTCTTGCATAGAGTGCTGTCAGTGTCAGGGTTGTGGTCAGGTGGAGGGCTTTATATCTGTATCTTGTCCCTGGTTTTTCTTTTGGACTTCTCTAGAATTCCAGGAAATCTTTTCTTGAGTGAATTTTGAAGGAGGAGGAGGAAGAATTCTGTCTTGAAAATTACAGGTATCTTGTCCATTTCTGGTCTTTATTAAGTTTTTTCCCTGTATTCTACCGTCTTACTTATGTTTATTGCATTTAATTAGTTCTTGTATGACTTTTTCTTCTATTCTTGCCCCAGTTCTCCACTCTGACTTTTTAAAAATTGTGCTGTTATATTATAATAGGTAAATACACCTGTTTCTCCAGGTGTTGGCTAGTCATGCCACAATTGTTCTTTTGGGTCAAATTATTTACTCTATTGCTGTTGCCTTCCTCTTTGAACATGTTCCAAACCGCAGTCCCCTTGAATTTTACACCCATTCCGGTTTCTCATGAGTTCCTCTTTCTGACGGGACTAGCTGTGAACACTCGGAGCTTTCTCTCCTTATTTGCTCTGCTGCATGTTGCTGCTGAACAATGATGCTTCTAAAGTATCTTAATCCTCCCGTAGATATAAATCACTTGCTAGGGGTCCCACTTCCCATCATGTGTGGTTTTCCAGTGTGTGGCTATTGGCCCTCCAGTCTTTCCTGCTAAACAGTTTGCCTTGATACAGAATCCATTTTGGGATGAGTTTCTGAAAATAATTTGGGATTTCTCAATCTAAGCTGGGCTGTTTCTTAAGAAAAATCATTCTTATCCTGAAGTAAGTGAAAAATACTTTTCTTTTGCCAAATAGGAACGGGAAGCATCTCCTGCCTAAGATCCCTGCCAGCTGTGAACTGCATCTCTCTGATGAGCTATGACACTGACCTGTTTATGGAATAAAGCAAATGTGAGGGTTCCTTAGGTAATTGTACTTCAACATTAACGTTAAGGGTTCAGGATATACAAATACAGCCTAAAGAATAGGTATGTGAAATAGTCTCCAAAAAGGCAGAATCTTTTCTGGTTTCTTTGTTGAAAATGATTTTTCTCACTTGTTTCTACAGTTCTGTGCTGTTTGTGTCTGTAACAAGTAGTCCGGTTGCAGATACATCAGCTCTGAGCTGGGTTTCAATGGTAACTTCAGAGTTCATTTTATTTACAAATAACTGTGGTTTTGAAGGGAATTCATTAAAGTGATGTATTTAGAGTAAACTTTTACTTGACTAAAGTTTAACTAAAATCTAATGGGCCAAAGTCTGTTCAGACTTCTGATCTTGATCTTAGATACTTGACAAATTTTTGAAATTTTCATGTTACGAAGTATTTGATGAAGAAAAACGAGAGTGGGAAGAAACTTTTTCTCTCTGTAGACAATCTAGCTGTCTAGAGCAGAACAGCACCAGCAATACTTGATTTATTTCTGCCTCTCCAGGTTCCCTCTGATAAATACGTGTAGCATCTGTGCTAAGTAAAGGGCTCTGCCACAGAGCCATTAGGTATGGGGGGGTGGGGGCAGCTAAGGTTGTGTCTGCTCTTCGTAAGTACAGGAAAGTGAAGGAATTTTGATTAGCCCAGTGCAGTAGCTTTTCAGAGTTTAGAAAAAAATGGAGCTTCTGACAGAAAATGGGAGATTTGGTTTGTATGTCAGTGAAGGCTGTGATTCACAGGGAGCAAATACAGGTAGTTTCCATGAGCTTACGTCTGACAGCCCCTCTTGTGGGCGCTCTGGAAAGCGGTCTCTGTCACGTGAAGGCTGGGGATTGGTTTGAGCCAGAAGCATCTGTTGACCTACAGGGTCCTGTGGTGCCGTAGGGGATATCTGTGAAGACCTCACTGGCAGAAGCTCTTACAGTTCTTACAAATAAAAAAAGAAAAAAGACAAGTAGGTTGGCTATGAAGTTATGTTAGCGGCACCTCGTATGTGAACAATACTTCACAGATTGTGCCTAGTCCTCCCCTCATACTATTGTAGAAACGTAATTTCTTCTATGTAAAGATATTTTTCAAAAATGCGCTCATTCGTTTTTTTCTAAGTTCTTCATATTTGCTGTCATCACTTTCTTCATATTCCAGCTTCCCACTTCAGTGATTCTGATTAACATTTTCTTTATCTCTGCTATCTTCTTGGAGGTGAGAATCTGGTGTGTAATAAAATAGTCAAAATGCCCCAGCTGTGCAGTCTTACAGTGTTCTTCTGGGTGCTCATGTATTCTAAAGCTTGTGTCCCTGTTTTCAAGAGCTAATTGAGTAACTAATCACCTTTGGAAAATCTGGGTGGTCTAGCTGTGTTCAGAACATGGTGTGAGTCTGGCTAGAGAAGTGTGGTCATGGGATCTGCTCTCAGCTGTCCTCTTGTCATCCCCCATTGTGTTCTGCTAGCAAGCATCTGGCTTGGCCTTGGCCTTGTGGCAGAAACATTGAACAGATCATCAAAATGCCCTTGAAATACTCTGTTCCCTCCTTTGGGAAAGGAGAGCGAAGCCAGGATGGTGTCCCCAGGTGTGGTGGGCTTTGCCTAGGTTGGACCCAAGCTTTGAGTCCTCCTCGCTCGTTCCGTGTGAAGGCAGTGACGGGGTCCGTCGCCGTGTCCAGGTGCTCGGCGTGTAGGCGGTGTGCCGTTCGGGGAGGGCGCTGCGGAGGACAGGGGCTGGTCCTGGTGGCCGCCTGGCCGAGGCTGCTGTTCGCACAGCGGCAGCGTGGCCACGGTGACGGAGGTTCCCTGTGACATGAACTGAGGGGTGCTCGGCCTTCTCAGGTCCTGTTGGGTGAGCTCCAGATAAACAAGAGCGAGCTGTGTGACCTGTGCCCAGGGCATTGGAGTGACTAAGTACGAGGAGGAAATAAAATCTGCGTGGCCCAGTCTGACCTTGCAGGTTCAGCCCTGGAATCCACCTGTGCTTTCAGCGCACGCTTGGTGGCCATAAACCCCGGGAGAAAACGTTCCTTCACAAGGACTTCTTGATTGACTCTGTAAGCTTCCATTTTAACTTCAATTGTATTTATATCAAAGAGTTATTTGAAAGAGATTAAAATAGCCCAGCATCCAGAGGCGATTGCCTTGAAATGAAAAAAAAAAAAAAAAAAAATTAAAAAAATGACAAGTTGGAACCATGCTCACTGTGTTGTTTATGTACATCTTTCTCTCTGTTTCCAAGAATTGCATCTCATACGCAATTTCTTTTGCAGTTTTGTTCAGTGGAGGGACTGCTGTATGTCAGCCATGCCAAAGGGCAAGTGATGGAGGCAAGTACTGGTTTATATATTCACAGTTATCTAATATTGTTTTTGCCAGTTTCTCCTTTTGAACTGTTTTGTTTCCCAGTGCTGCTGTGAAATAATTGCACAAATTAAGGACTATATTGGCATGCTCTGGGATGTGATAATTTTATAACATCTGCTCAGTGTGACTGTATATGGAATTGTTAATTTTGTCCCTGATGTATTGTATTCTTGTATGAATAAGAAATGTCTGGTTTTGAACTTCACGCTATAAAGTACTCCATTTCCTCCCTCAAACAGAATATAAAGGTTGTCATAAGTGGGGAAGAAAACAAGCACAAAACATGAATCCCAATGCAAATAAATGTGCTGATTAAGTCTACTGATTCAGTTCTTCACATTTGTAGGTAGTTTTTCCCCCAAAAGTAGATACTAGGACAAATAAGTAGTTTTAAGGATCTTCATACCAGATATCTAATTTGGAAAGCCCTTTCAGGCTCACAGCAGACTCGTGGTATGGAAATCTGATGGGGCAGGTGACGTGGAGCTCCCTGTAGGAGCCTCTTAAGATAAAGCCGAGAGTCAGTGTAATTTCAGAAATCAGCCGCAGAATACCCAGGGGGAGCAGTGACCCCTTTGGGAGCTCACCGTGGGCTGATTTCTTTCAGGCTGGTTTGTAAATTGACACAGGGCTAAATGAAGCAGGTTAATGGTTTCCAGCAGGTAATGCGTGGAACTCTCGTTAGGCTGAAGTGGCACTCATTAAGATGAGCGGTGTTACCAGTGGTAATCTGGAAAGAAAGCATGCCGGAGAGCAAAAAGATGCCGGTTAGAGAGTATATTGGGCATCTTTGATATGAACTACTGTTCTTCGGTGAGTCCTGACTGAAAAATCAGTACTGAGGGAATTAGTTAAAATGAAAAAGGCAGTTATGGGCCAACTGTCAGGTTTGTATTTCATACACCAAATAATTTTGGGACTCTTGCTTTTGAGCCAGTGAGGTTTGTTCACTGAACCATTTGGTCTGTTGGATGAAAAGGAAAATCTAGTTTTGACTTTTTTTTCCCCCAAAACTTAAATTGAGTGGAGACCTGCAATTCAACCTTCTGGAAAACCCGTTACGTGAGAAAAAAGAAATATTAAGAAAGAGTGAGCTGAAAAGTCAAAGGACAATGCTAGTCATAAAGGCACCTGAAGTCATTTAAGAAAGTCTTAAGTATGTAAAAATAAAAGGTTGGTTGCACACGTTCTTGATTCTGCCACACAATTTCTGCATGAATATGGGTAAATTCTGGGATGTAGTTTATTACTTTGCATTTAATGTGTTACTGATTAAACTAGCTAATATATTTAGACTGAATGCCTATAACATGTTCAAAGTACTGAGCTAAAATCCTGTATGATTCCAGTGTTTTGCTTTCTGTAAGTACTGAATTTCATCTTGCCTCCAGCTGATGGCAACGACATTTGAAAAAAAGAGTGTGAGGCAGCTCTTCTGATATTTTTGGATGCCAATTTGGAAAGCATTTTGGAATTTCTGTTTAACCCATTGTGCCAGGTTTCAGATGCACAAAATTGAGAGCACTGTAATTGGAACCTCAATGCATTATGTTTCTGCAGCTGTTTTAAGATAAAAATGAATGCTCTTAAATCCCAAACATGCATTGCATTTAAAATAAAATGTTGGTTTTTTTAAAGCACAGGCTGCTTTTTGCCAAGATTGGGGTAGACCTCTGTGATCTGGTTTCTGTGTTTATAGAAGCCTAATCAAAGCTTTCTCCTGCAAGAAAACAATGATAGCTTCCGAGCATGTGCTCTCGCGGTGCTGATGCGAACCTTTCACATCGTGTGCCCTTCCTCCCTCCCTCCCTCCCCTGCTGCACCCCTCCAGCAGCGCATAGCCGTACCGGTGCCCGGCCGCCTTGTCCTGCCGCTCCCCGCTGATGGGTAAGGCTGAGCGCTCCCGCAGCGGCGCTGCCTGCTTCCCCCTGCCAGAGGCTGAGCTGCACGGTGCTGCTCCCTCTCGGATCGGTTGCTTAGTCTACCTTTAAAAAGGCGGTTTTGTTTTCTCTGAGAACTGCGGACAGACTATGCCAACTGAAACCATTTCATTTGACTGTTCTTGCTTGAAGACAGATTTTCACATCTAGTTTCCAGTGCCATCAGCGGATGTTGGCAGTAATAAGCCACTTCTTACTATTGAGAAATGCATAATTGATTTTGGAAATGTTCTGTTTTCTCGCATATATTAAATACTGTGAAGTTAGGCATTCTACAGGACAAGCAGGTAGGCAGAGCAGACGTTACTTTCGAAGCACAACTTATCAGATCCTTGTCAGGGGACAAAATTAATTCTGCCAAAGAGACTAACATGCTCTTCAGAAGTTTAACCTCACGTTCTGTTAGACATGATTATGGGCTTGTTCTTAAACAAAATCCCACTGGTTTCTCCTTGCTTCTCCCCCTTTTGAACAGCTTTTCTACCTTTCTTGCTCTCCTGTGCCCTTTCTGCCGGGCTTCTTCCCCAGGGCAGTGACCGACTTGTCTCATACAGGCTTTGGCTTCTGCGCACAGCCTAGGTGCCACTAATACCACACCGAGGGATGCCTGGAAAACTGATACGTTTTGTTTTGTTAATGGCATGTTTTGCGCATTGGATTTTTTAACCCACTCCTTTCTGCATGGATGTATAATAATGACTCTTTTGTTTAACATTAGATAAGCATGACATCACCGTGGCACAGCTGCATGTGTAGTCACTCTTGAAGCAATTGCACACCTAATTGGCTGACAATCTTGGCATTTTTAAAACAAACGCAAGGCTTTTTAAAGACAGGGGACGTATTCATGTATGACTAGTCAAATAAACCTGTTGGGTGTCATCAATGGAGCCCTCTGGCACTGAACAGTTGTGTGATGACCCTGATCCTGGAGGCAAATCCCAAGATCAAGAGACCAAAAAACAACATGAATCAGAGCAAAAATTGTCCAAAATAACCCATAATGCTTTGGAGAACATTAATGTGATTGGTCAAGGCTTGAAGCACCTTTTCCAGCATCAGCGCAGGAGGTCGTCAGTCTCTCCGCACGATGTGCAGCAAGCTCAGGCTGATCTGGAGCCTGACATGGATTTGGAAAGCCAAAGCGTCTGTGCTGACATTGATGGTGTCTCCACCCACCCCACAGCTCTGAACCGGGTGCTTCAGCAGATCAGAGTGCCACCTAAAATGAAGAGAGGGACGAGCCTGCACAGCAGGCGGGGCAAGGCAGATGCCCCGAAGGGAAGCCCGCAGATCAACAGGAGGTCTGCCCAAGATATTCAGTCGGGCCGGCCCAGATCGTCCTCTACTACGGATGCTCCCACAAACTTGTCCGTGATGGAGATTGCTTCTTCTGTCTGTGTAGGTGGAGAGGAGGCCGCAGCAGCAGCGGTAAGTTACTCAGATTTACCTTTGGTCTTTGTCATCTCCTTGTATGTTTTCTTAAGCCGTTTGAATCTTGTTTTTCAAAGCAAGTTTCTTTCAGCAAACACTAATGCTACTGTGTTCAAAAGCTGCTTCAGTGGTGAAGCAAAGAGCTTAAAAAGATGCAAGCATTAGTCATTTTCGCACATGGCAGGTGGCTTATTTTATATGTATTTGATCAGTGAAATGAGAGCTACTTTTGAAACACATTGGGTTGGTTGGATGGCAGACCACAGTCAAACAAGGAGTGATGGGAAGAGCAGCAGTCCAGAGTAGTCCTCCGTCGCAGCTGTTGCCTCATTCCTGCAGCAAAACCATGCATTTACGTCGATGGCTTTTAATTCCCCTCTTCTTTTCTTGTGTATTTTATAAAAGTGAGAAATTCCACTTCGAGTAACTGGTGCTGTTGAGAGGCTCTGGGAAGTCTGGCTGCAGCCTGCAACCGAAGGGCCGTGCCGGGCGGACTGCCTCTGATCGAGATCAGCCTGGCCGCTGTGCGGACAGGGGTCACGCTGTCTCTCTGGGTTGGTCTAGCCCGTGCGGAAAAAGCATTCACTGAAATGACGGTCTCTGTTCTGTAACATATTCTTGCAAAGCTATGCATGTGGGCTTATAGATGATATCAACAAATAGTGGTTTTCTTACCATTTCTCTTCTTTCCCAGGTCAATTTAGTTGAAGCACTTGTTTTTTTGAAAAACTAGGTTTCTGATTTTAATTTGAGTCATAACCTATGTTTTCCTAAAAATCTTTGCAGGCTTGTTCATTGGAGGACAAACCCTTTGACAAAGATAGGAAGCATTATGAAACCGATTTCTGGTCCATGTACTCTTAATTAAAGAGGGTCTGACCATGACTCTTGGACCAAGAGAAACAATCCTGCTCGTGTCTGATGCTGTTGAGCTAGCACGGCCCTGAAGCTTACGTAGATCTTTCATTATGAAAATTTGTTCTCATGTACTACAGTTTCTTTGATGTTGGCTAGATGATGATGGATTGGGGCTGAGTAAGATCTCCTCAGTCATCCAGAGGTTGCTTCACCTTGCCACTGCAGCAGGACTGTTCCCTCATTGAACATTGTTTTCCTCGCCTTGAAGCCTACTTTGAAATACTCCAAGTGAAAACCTTTTCAGATTATTCGGCAGCGTAATATGCTTTCAATGTATTTCCCTGATAGTCATCTGGAAATTAGCATATCTTGCATTTATAGATGGTAATTACAAAGTATTAGCACAAATTACAATATCATTATAAGGCCATGAGTGAAGTTTCCTCCTGGGAGAAGCATTGGAGGAGTCTTCCTGGAGCTGTATCTGAGACCAACAGTTAGAAGAAGAGAAATGGTAATAAAGTAGTTAGGAAAAGCATACGCTCTTCTAGGATGGGGTAACTTTGTAACTGAGCTGTGCCAATTCAGGTTATTTGCGTACTGGTGCTCTTTTCATTGTGAGCGAACTCGTGACCTTTGTTTCAGCAGAGTTTGGGGGGAAGTTGGTAGTTTTCAGAGTTTGTACCCAAATCCAGCAACTTAAGTTTAGGAAGTAAGCTCTGGTTTGTTGGTTTAAAACTGTAGTTGCTTTACTGCGCGTGTGAGCAGGGAGATCGAACAGGCCTAAGCATATGAGGTGAGGAATCTGGGAAGAGACCTGGAGTGGGGTGTCCCGGCTATGTCAGCTGGGCTGACGAAACGTTACCACCTTTGCCTACATCAGCAGTCTCCAAAGGGGGGGGTGCGCAAGGCAGTCCACTGGAGTGTGGGAAGAACATATTTTTTTGTACCATTAACAAGTAAAATAATTTTTGAAATAATGTTTGTTATATTTCTTTTCCTTTTTAATTTCAATTTTTGTGTAGGTTTTATAATGTACCTAATCTATTAGTTCAGTAGTACGTGTACATAAATATACATGTATTGGCAGTCCATGCTCCAAAATTTGGAAACCGCTGCCCTGGATGAATTGTGTCACTCGGCAGGAGTGGCTGGAAAAATGAGAAGTATTAATCTGGTAGCAGATGTTGTAGCAGAATGCAGTTACTATGTGTGAGAACAAGTTTAGGAGTCAATTTTTGGTAGATACGGCCTTAGATTACTGAGAAGCAGCAGCTGTAGCTGTTCGTCCCATTGAGCAGCGCTTTCCCTGAGCGGTGGCTCTTCCGCTGCTTAACCCGTCGTGTCTCGGGGAGGACGTGGGAGCGTTCTGGTTGCTGTCTGCCGCGTCCGCTGCTGGTGTGCCCCGGGACTGGAGGAACAGGGACCGTTCAGCCTTTCTCCCCTCTGTATTTGAGAGAGAAGGGAGGGACTGGAGTCTGAGAGAGGAAGATGAAATGCATGTGAGGAAAGGCCTTTTTGGGGGCTAAACCGTCCAGAGACCCCCGTGACCCAACCGTCCCTCTGTAGAGGTTAGTGAACTACCAGCTACTTATTAATATTTACATATTGCACCGCTTCTCTGGCAGGCAATAAAGATGTATGCTGCGGTTTAAAGTGGCATAACCAGGGAAGTGGTGCCTTGGTTTTGGCCACGCTTTGGGGAAGTGCGCCTTTGTCTGGTGTCGAATTTGGGCGTTTCGGCCTGGTGGAGGAGCTCTGTACAGCATTGATGGTGTGCCCCAGCCCACCTCAAAGTTGGGTTTTGCCCAACAGGATTTTCCTTTGTGGTAACGAACTGGGGGTGTAGTGGGGAGAACAGGGGACGGGTGGTGAGACCTGACCGCGGTCTCTGGTGTGTGTCGGGAGCGCAGCCCCGGGGCTGGGGCTGTCGGGATGGCTCTCGGAGGAGTGGCTGAAGATCCTGATGTACTTGGGCAGAAATGAATCTTTTAAAAGCCTTTGGAACATGAGAATGGAAAATCTGATATACTTGGTGTTTTTAAATGTAGCTTGCTTGCTTACAAACAGCTGCAGGTGAGTGGCAGCAGCGATCTCCCCCGTCCGTACGAGCAGGAGTGCGGCAGTGGGCTGGCGCGCGATGTCCCTCTGCCTCTGTCGCGGTGGCTGTCCCTCAGGGGGTGTCTGCAGGCTGCGGACCCTCCGTCGTGGGGCGGAGGGAAGCTGTGGAAATGAAGTTAATGCAGTCCAGCAGAGCTCCCCTCTCTCACAGGATCCAGAGCACGCGTGCTGCTTCGGCATGTAGTACCTCACCCCCCTTAGCCTGGGTCCCCCAGTTCCTGCGTTCTAATTTGGAACTGCTTCCTGATGTGCATTCTGAAGAACAGGGGTGCACTCATAGAATTCGAGTGCCGCAACGTTTGTTGATACAGCTCTGAGTTTTGTTATATTTAATTTTCCATTCTGGTTCTGTGTTTCTTAAAATCTCACTTAATTCTCTTTTAGATCATCTAAAAAAAGAGAAAAGCCTGATGAAAAACAACTGCACAGAAATAAAAAGTGTCATCTTATCTATAAAGTGGAGTGAATAAAATCTTGCTTACCAGTCGCTTCCCCCTGGAAAGGTATTTCATTCCTGTAACAGGAAGGTGGAAGACTTGCCCTGAGTTCACTGGAGCCCTGGCTTTGCCCCCGTTACTGTGTGGGGGCTTTCTCGCTCATAACCCTGTTCCCCTTTGTAGCACTGATGGCATTTAAACAACGCTTCCGAGCTGCCAGCGCGGTCCCCAGGCAGCGGGACAGAGCCAGTCAGCAGCACACAGCAACAGATTGAGCCACAAAAGGAGTAATGCATTTCTTTAATGAGAACAGCAGCGCTGGGGAAGGGTTTAAGACTTGATATCATCTATTCAAGTAAACAGTGGTACTGCTTTTTGGAAACCCGTTCAGTCACCTCCTGAGAGGCAGCGATGGACTGGGGTATAATTTGTGAAGGCCCTTCGAGTTGAAAAAACAAAAAGTCAGTGGGATTTCAAATTGCTCAGAAACAGGATTCTTTTTATTACAGATATTTTTATTTAAAGTAGTTCATGTTGATGAAGAAGCCAGAGGACCATAAAACAAATTCAGGTATCCTGGCTACTCTAAAACTTTATCTGTAATACCAATCATCTTGCAAAGAACACTTTTATTTTCTTAAAGAAGTATTTTGTAGCTACATGTAAAGTTTACCCATGCTTTTAACTGCTGTTAGTTTCAGTACTACTCTTGCATGTTTTCTTTGGTGAAAAATGCCTTGAAATGGCGCACAAAAAAATTGGGTTTTCTGACATAACCAAGTAAAAAAACATAGTTAGAGCAGCTCTCAAGTTTGTTCTTAGTTTAGTCAAGTTTTCTAAAGGAAAACGTGTTCCCTGCTGCTCCTTTAGCATTATTGCAATTCCAGTGTTTGAATGTTTATGCTTGATTATTGGCTTTTGTTAAATATAATATTCTGCTCAGAGATAGGACAAAACAGGAACTTTCTTGATTGTGCGTAGTCTTCAGCGGGCTCAGGAGCCGTGACCGCCCTCAGACTCATCAGCCTTTTCTGAGTAAGTGAAAGGCAAAAGCCTCGAGTCATATAAGCTGCACTTCACTCCAGAGATGTGATGTGCCTGAGCGTGTACTCGAGCTGAGGCAGTACTGCTTCTGGCTGTGCACTTACTTACACATGTAGAATTACAAGATAAATATGTCCTGTTGTTTAACAGCGTTAAATTCAAGAGGCAATTAGATGACCCGTTGCTCGCCTTATTCAGCATTTTGCAGTTGTACTTTCATGTGTTGTAGGTTTTTTTTCTTGTATGAAAAAGGCTATGGGATTAAGTCATCTCAAATATAGTCTTTCCCCCCCCAATCCTGCCTGAAACTTTCTCGTATCTTCACAGAAGATGGGTGCGTGCATAAATTGTAAATGTGTCTCTAACCAGCTTCAGCTGTGCAGAGTTGGTAAGTGTCTGAAGGAACATCTGGTTCCTGCCCAGGGATGGTGAGACAAACAGATGCTCTAAATAACCAAGAGAGTTTACAAAAGTGGGGGTCCCTATTGCCCCCCCCCCCCCCCAAAAAAAAAAAAAAAAAGAATGAGAAGGACTGACTTGTGCAGTATTGCTATGAAATCTACATAATTTTGGGAGCGGTAATAGTCACATGAGCTGCCTTTGACTTAACTTGCATAGGAAACGCAGTAGAAATTGGAAAATACAAATGCCTGGTTTTTTCACGAAGGAGGACAGAATGCTGTCTGTTTGATGTTCTATGAAAAGCACCGTGTGTGGTGCGGTATTAACGGAATATCTTGCAGTTACTCCAGTCTGAGACACGCTACCTGAGCTATGGCATGTGTCTGTCGGGATTAGGCTTACAGTGAGTTCATTCCACTTGAAGTTACACATTAATGGCAGGCAACTCGCAGGTGAAGTGCAGGTGCTTATACAGCTTTAAATAACACATGGCGGCTTTTACTGACTTCATAACAATGTAATGCATTTAAAAATGAACTGCGTGTAAATTTAAAATCACTGATACAATTACTAGGAGGGCTTCTTGCTTTACAATTCAGTGAAATCAGGAAAGCGTGATGTAGCTGTTTGTTAAGTCAACCTTATAAAAGCCATCAGTGGTTTTGGCATTTGAGAAGCCAGCTTAGCATTCGGTCGGCCACACTGGCATAATTTTTGACTAAATTAATGAATTTCTAAATTGCTGAAACTATAATTCCTTGTTCCACAATCTGTATGGCAAAATTAGTTACAACACAGTTCAAATGGTGGAGTCAGTAAAGAACCAGGTAAAATCCGAAATTATTAGAGCAAACTTAAATGCAACAGGTATGACATTAAATGTGAACTCAGACTTTAAATGCTTTAAGTTATGAGACATCTGAAGTTGTTTCACACAGCGTTACTTTAACCTTAAATTTTCCTAATTTATTTCGTTTCAATGAGACTAAATTACTTAATGAAGCTTAAGAAATAGAAATAATTTATTTAAAGTATCTGGCATATAAGATTCACTGATGAGGGTTGAGAGTCCTCTGGACACTGGGCTTTGACTCGAGTCTGTATTGATTTGGGGATACAGCAAACCTTCACTTTTTTTTTGTTGTTGTTGTTTGCTTCCTACTTGCTTTCTCAAGGCTTTGCTGATTTGTCTCCTTCAGCTCTTTGTGTTCTTATCTTTTGAGTAAGTTTGGCTTCCCCACCCCCCCAATCAAACACTACCAATTTCGCTTCCTTGATTTTGGTATTTGCTGATGACAGTGAAGAAACGCTGAGTATTTCCTTTGAAATTCTTTAAGAATTAAATAAATTCAACTATAATTAGAAAAATATCACTGAGCTACAGCGTTGATCCATCTGTTGTGAACATACGGGCTATGTGAGCAAGAAAGACAAAGAAACAACGGATATAACAGAAAAGTTGTGATTTAATAATGACAAAACCTGCATACCATAGGAATTGCAGGCAAGCAATATAATTCTCATTTTTCGCATTCACGTCTCCTGTCACCATTTGATCTGCTGGCTCTGCTCGCTGGGGTGATGTGGCCTGTTTTTGCCTGCGGTCAACGTCTGCCGTTGCTTACGGAGCTCTTCTATCCCGTGGGATACGTGAGCTGTGGGGGGCTGCCGAGAGCCGCCCTGGTGGGTGCTGCTCTTCCAGCAGAAATTCCCCCTCTGCTTTCCCTTTTTTCTTGATTTTCCTCCCAGTGTTGCGATTTCAGTCATTTAGAAAAGGCAATGGGTGTTTTGTTCTCTCGTAATGATTGTGGTGTGGCGCTGTGGTAGGGTGCAGCTGGGGGCAGTGTGTCCTGTTGGCGGACAGTGTCCTGCGCTGCCGCGTGCCGCTGCGCATCCCAGGCTTGGTACGTCGAAACCTGCCCGAGACTGCAGGACGCTTTGCTACGTGTGGATGTAGGGATTCAGCGGACTTGGAGCGCTGAGAAATTCACATTCAGTTGTATTTTATTGGAGGCTTCTCAAAGCCTGTGGGGGCTGCTGTGAAGTTGTCTGTGGTTCTCGTTGGAGGAGCAGGGACGTCGCCTGTTCCAGAGTGTGCGTGGACGCGGAGCAGCAGGAGCTTCTCTCGAGAGTTTACTGCTGAAGCTTGAGGCCCGTTAAAAACATCCAGACCATTTCCAGATCTTCCATTTTTTGCAGAGCCAAGCCCTGGGCTTATCCTCCTGTTGGAGGCGAGGCTGTGCAGCGATGGCGGTTTATGCTCGACTCTGCCTACGGAAATGCTGTTCTGAGCTAAATTAATGTTTGCAATTTATTTGGTTGCTCAGTTGGTCCCGCTGGAAACTGCTACACTTGGTGCTGTATCTGAGATACAGCTTAAAGAAAGGAAAAAACCCCTCATCTTCATCAGCATGGCCATGTCCATGAGGTAAGTGGCAAAAGTGAAAAAGAAATGTTGTAATTAAGTTTCCTGGTACACTTAGAAGCTCAGGGCACAGGGGCACGGGGCGGCTGTGCGAGGCCAGGGCTCCGCAGAGCAGGAGGGACCCAGAGCGGACGGTGGACCCCAAGTTCCCCAGCGCGCTCTCCGGAGTGCCCCTCTGGGGAGGAGGTCTGGTGCCCGCCTGGTGCGCAGAGCGCTGGGCGCGGGCTCCTGCCGGGAAAGGGGCTAAAGGAACTGATGCTTTCTGTCTTTCACCATTTAAATTTCTGAAAGCCCTCACCTACTACCGCGCTCCTATCACCATTTTTTTTCCTTTCTTTTTTTTTTTTCCTGGTGTCTTTGTTCCAGCTGTATGAGCCAGACTGAAGTCGTCTTTCTTCGCATGCTGGGCACAATTTTATAATTTATATTACATTTTTAAAAATACGTACAGCTGATGTCTGTCTGTCACTCCTGGTCCTGAGTTTCTGGTGTGCTGCAGATTTCTCATTAGGCTTCATCCTTTCTTTTCCAGGAGGTTCCTCTGTCTCCACCCTGCTTATTTCACGTGGCAGGATGGGTTTTCATGTGTATCCTGACAAGGTATACACCTACACTTTCCTTTTCATGCTTACAACCCCGTTACATCCCCCCCGCTGAACACACTGCCAGGAGGTTTCGAAGATTAATCTCCTCAGAATACTGGTTCCTTAGCCGAAGAGGCATTTTTGTTTGGTTGCTTTGGAATTTTTTTTCCCCTCCCCATGTTTTATGTGTGGATGCTGCGAAGTTTTGGAGACAAGAGTCCTTACTTCTTGTTTGTTCTGCAAAGCCCCTGGGACCGGGTCGGGAGGCAGCGTGTCCCCCGGGTAGTGGGGTCAGGTGGGAGCACCGCTGCCGCCGACAGAGGCAGCGGAGCTACTGGTTAGTGTGTTGATATAATTTAGAAGAGCTTCTCTTGCCATACCAGCAAAAGCACAATAAAATCTCCTCTGTGTCTTTACAGCACTAGTTTATGTGAAGAACAGTGTTAAGGCTGGGGGAGCTGCCAGAGTTTATCAAGGGGGCGATAGTTGCTTCCAGGTGAAGGTCGGAGCTGTGGCACTATTTTAACTTTGCTGGTAAATAGGTAACCTTAACTCGTGTTTGTAGGGTTCTCCAAAAGAATGAGTGCTGGCTGAGCCTGATTCTGTGTGGTGCTGAAATCCTCTGCGCCCAGTGGGAATTAAGGACGTTGAGTACTTTGTGGCATAAGGGAGAGTAAATTCTTAATTCTCTGCACACAAAATATTTTTAGTTCATGGTTTTGTTCCATTCTCTGTTCTCTCCATTTGTTGTTGAAATAGAAGGGCAAAATGTTATCCCAAAACCACAGATTGGATTTGTTCTAATGCCTCATTTACATACATTTGCATGTGTAATAATCCTGCTGCTTGTTGTCAGGCTTTGTATAGAAACTGAGAAATGAGATTGTCATAGCATGGAAAAGAATGTAATAATTAAAGTCTTACCAAGATACTTCACTTGGTCTTGTATTTCAAGCAGTCTACATTTAAATATTTTTGCATAAATCTTTTCTTGTAGAGGCAGCCCACGGAGCTGAGAAATCAGGATCGTGGTGGTTTGAAAATGATTGTGCCTGCATGGGTCTCGTTTTGCTTTACTGTACTTTCAGAGGTTTTTGTGGGATAATGAGTTATATGTGAAGACATGGACAGACAAAACTATATCCAGGTTCCAGAGATACAAAAGCAGCGGTACTTTGGTGAGAAATTGTGTTCGCGTGAACCTTTATCGGTGCCATGAAGGTGGTGACAGTGCCCAACTGTGGCATTGCATCGCCCTGCAGCCGGTGCCTCTGGAGTTCGTTGTGACGTTGCGGTGAAGGCTGATGTTTGCTTTCATAACAAGATGGGATTTCTGAGGGGTGTCCTGCTCCCGTCCCTGCTGGCAGGAAAATGTGTGGGAATCAGCAATGAAGGCAAGTGTTACCCTCAAGTCTTACCATAATTTTAGCAGGAGTAAGAATGCGTCGGGCGCTGTCAGGCAGTGACAGTGCTGCGGTGCCGAGTGGCCGCCTCGCAGAAGGTGCCGTGCGATGACCTGAGTGGGTCTGTCCCTCGGGACAGGGTCGGAGGGCTCCATGAGCCCATTCCCTCTGCCTCCCTGTCCCCCACCCGTGCGCGGTGGTTGCGTCTTCCTCTCTGACATCTGGAACATTATTGGTGTGCTATATCTGGGTAATAAATACACTTTAACCAGTTATTTTCTTCAGGTTAGATGGCCAATGTGCCGAGCAGAAGTGTGGCAAACAGCCGGTAGGTAACAATGGGATACAGGAGGAATAAAGTCAGGATTACCTCAGAGAAACAAAACCATTAAGAGTGTTAAAATAAGGGAATGGAAAAATGGAGGAAATCACACTCTCTTTAATTGAAAGAAGAGTAAAAGACCTATCCACTTCTACTAGAAGAACTGGCATTTGTGTAGACTTCCACGCTGGAGTAATGAACATTATTGGGGTTTGGTGGGAAAAAAATACAAGATCAATCCTTTTGAAATAGAAAACATTACAGATGTGCAACACCACGTTGTTTTTTTACCGCTGTGAAACTTCTATGGTATGCTGCCA
Organism: Himantopus leucocephalus; assembly: GCA_003993805.1. Taxonomy (NCBI): domain Eukaryota; kingdom Metazoa; phylum Chordata; class Aves; order Charadriiformes; family Recurvirostridae; genus Himantopus; species Himantopus leucocephalus. The sequence goes on along the minus strand of RSEF01000012.1, from coordinate 23,211,442 downwards.
TCGGGACTTAGACGCTAAGCACTGGTGTTAGAGCAGGGCAGTGTGAGGGCACTTCATTCATTCAGGGTTCTGTGCAGTGAACTGCTTTGGAATATTCGGTGGAAGCCCTTGGCTGACACCTTCTGGTATCACTAAGAAGACAAACCAACTTGAATTAATTTCGTATCAAATTGTTCAGTGGATTTGCAGCTTTTTGCCTCCATAGGCCCAAACATTTCCAGGTTGCCATTTGCTTGCCTCGGGGTTACAGGAATGATTGGAAAAGGGATTTCCGCCCTGCAGCGAGATCACCGTAGGGCAGCTTTCCGAGGCACCGCTTGCTTTGCTTCTGCTGCGTCCTGATGGGACTTCCTCCGTCCCCATCCTCTTTCTGGTTTTGATGATCAGTTTTCGTAAATATTTCAAGTATCTTTGGATTTTGCTTAACAGCTTAAATCTATATTCTGTTACTGTCTCCATTTTAAAAATGACTACAAATGCTTCTGGAATAACAGTTTCCAGTTGTTAGTTTGCAGACTCCTCATTGTTTTCCAGTGATGATGTTGACCCCATGAATATCAACAACCTACTAGCAGTAAGCTTGCTTTTCTTAGTTACTTCTAAGGACTCTTTTCAAGCAGTCTGCAAACAACATGGTAACATAAACAAGGGAGCAAACTCAACTGCGCTGCCCTTTCAGTGTATGTAGCAGAGCTGTGGAAGAGTGAACCGTTTCCCTTCAGCTGTCAACAGCCTTTTAAAGCAGTAACTTATTTGCCAGAAACATTTTTCACAAATTCTTTTGTCCTAAATACCATGCAATACATCTGGGACAACCACCTGTGACACAAGATGGAGTTTTTTATAACATTAAAACCATGTGGAAAGTCTGCTGTGGCTATAAACAGTATGTCTTACATTTATAAAAGATCACTCGGGCTTTAATCCATTTCCCAAAGGAGCAAACAGTCGTCTTGACATCACGCTGTGCTGTTTGCTCTCCCATTCAACTTACATAGGCAGTAAATGTTTCTGAAATTTTTTCATAACTGATCCTGAGTAAAACATTTTGTAGCTTTGGCCATAAAGGACTGTTTTTATATTGAAAATACTACTTGTCATATAAATAGATCAGGTTAGTCACAAGCCCTTCTGGAAATAATATACCTGATTTTAGTTCCAGTCCCTGCAGCTGAGTCTTGTTAAAACAGCACTAACCTTGGGGCGCTGCTGTACCGGGAGAGCTTTTACTCATTGGCGAGGGGGAGGTAGGAGTCCCCCGAATGCTGACAGCGAGGCGTGCGGGAACCTGGTGGGTCGGTGTGTGAGGAGTGTTCCAGGACAAGGGTGATTTATTCTCTTTCTTAGACCTGGTGCTGCAAACACCTGGGGCTGCAGGTCTGTGCTTCCAGCAGGTCGGACGGGAGGGCTGTGCGAGGAACGGGGCTGTGGCGTGGGAGCCGCCACCGCCGCGCTCCTGCCCGCGCCGAGACGCGCAGCCCCGGTGATGCCGTGTACGGGGATAGGGTTGCCTCGTTTGCATCTTGCAACAAGATAAGATACTGGCAGGTCACTGTTCTGGCTTAATTGCAGATTGAGATAGGTCAGGAGTAGGCCGAGGGTTGTTTCACAAGATGGGCAACTAATCTTGGGTTGCCTAATTGCTGTGAAAGACCAGGCGGTACCAGGCACTGCTGTTCCCCGCCTGGCAACAGGAACCTTTGTGAAGCCTTGTGAGCGGCCTTAGGCTCAAAGTCTTGTTTGTGGGCAAAGAGGACACACGTTATGTATAAGGAGAGCCAAGAATTTAATGTTGTTATAATTGAAATCTTAAGGGTCTAATCATTATTAGTCCTCATCTAATTGTTACAGAAAAATAATAATAATAAAAATAATGCTGTTAAAATCATTATACACACACTTGGTTTATAACTCCTTTCTTCAGGTTATGCTCACCCTTCCTCTGCTCCCCTGGGTGCTACAGCTGGTGATTTCTCTCCGGTCAGGGTGGAGGTGTGCGGGTATTTCAGCGGGTTGTCAACGTCCGGAGTCAGTCACTGGGAGGAATTCAACGTTCAGGTTGATGATTTCTTCTTCCTCACCCTAGGGTGTACTTGGAGTATTTTTTTATGTGTTTGCAGACACACGTTCAGACCTTTCTCTTTCTTCATTGGCCTGAAGCTCCATGGGCATCCAGATTTACTGTGTGTGGTGCCTTTTCTGTACATCACATACTGTGTCTTTGTCCCCCGCCCCCCGCAAACAGTTTTCTGCAGCTCCACATCTACATCCCTTTAACTGACCGCTGGCGAGTTGTTTGTAGCTGAGGTTTCCAGTGCCGGTCTGTGCCCCGTCTCCTGCCAACCCGTGCCTGCACTCCTCTGTGTCGCACCCTACGTCTCCACTTCCCGCGGCCCCTCCTGTCGCGATGCAGGCCTGTGTTTCATCGCCCTGCGTCAGTACTACGGAGCGAGAAGTGCCTCGTTCCATGTAGAAAAGCTGCTTGCTGCTGCTGGCTCTGTGGAACTGCGGCTGTACCTCGCGACGATAAACGCGAGTGAAGCAGATCAGCCATAGACACCTGGTTGCTTGGGGAGATCGCTGCCACAGCCAAACCGGGCAGGACAAAGCCGCAATCGGGTGAAGAAAAGTTCTGGCAGAGCCATTGTCCGTCCTGAGGCCGTGCAAACGCAGCACAGAGCCTGCGGCATGTCACTGGCCGTGGCAGCGCTGGTTACTGGGCTACACAGTGACTGTGGGACCTCTGAAACTCTCTTGTTTGTTTGTTTGTTTGTTTTGTTTAACTGTTAATTATCTGTATACTGCTTATATTAAGAAAGAAAATAAAGGTTAGTAAGACTTTACATAATATTTACTATTGCTGCAATGCGTAACTTAATCCAGTCCCAGACAATGTATTATTATTCCTTGAGTTATCATATAATTTAAACTTCATCTCAGAGGAACCAAAAATTCTACAGACCTGTTAATACATTTATCCACCTACAAGTGTATGAGTGTTATCTATGACTGCTGTCTTTAATTCTCGAAAGTGGCAGATATTTCTAGTTTTCTTCATTATTTTTTTTCTCTTGTGAATTCAGTTCTGTGGAAGAGCGCAGTAGATCATCTGAGAGATTTTTCCTTTTGAACCTTTTTGCGACTTTATTGCTGAGCATGCTTTTAACTTGGAAGTTTTCCTATCCATCTGTTTTTCTTTTCTCTCATTTTCAACTTGCAGTACTTTTCTCTGTGTCTGATTTCAGAAAGATAAATTTTTTCAGCTGAGAATTGTAGGCGTGATTCTTCTGCGCAGTTCTTCTTCCAAAGGCCCTTAAACACTCTTTGGTCAGAGAGACCTTCCCTCCCCCAGCGCCCTAGGGGCCTGCATCCACAGGTATCGGGAACCTCCTTGCTCTTGGCACGCCAGGCCACAAAAATAAGGAAAAGTAGTGACCTCTGCAAAGGATGTTTATAAATCCAGAAATTTAGTGGCACTGTAATTACAAGTTTTGATGAGTATATATGGGGTTTTTTTTGAGTCAGAACAGGTCCTTGTGAGTGACAGGCAGTAAGTGAAGCACACTAACTTTCCACAATAAGGTTGCTCTTGGGGTTTAACCCCAGCCAACAGCTAGGGCCATGCAGCCGCTCGTGCAGTTCTTCCCCTTCTCCCAGAAGAGCAGGGAGAAGAGGGAGAAAAGCAGGGAAAGGAAAGGGGACAAAACCTAATGGGTTGGGATAAAGACAGTTTAATTAGAACAACAACAGAAAAAGGAAAATAACAGTAATAATGGTAAAAGAATATACAAGATAAAGTAATACTTTATTCACTCTCACTGCCCATTGAATTGGTTGCCCAGCACCCTCCGAGCAGTGATTGCGGATACCCCCGACCCCCCCCCGACCCCCATTTCTATACCGAACATGACGTCTGTGGTACGGAACGTTCCATTGGCCGTTCCATCGTTCTGTCTGTGCTCCTTCTCAGCGTCTATGGGAAGCTGAAAAAAGTCCTTGGCTAGTATAAACATCACCTAGAACAAATAAAGCAGTATGCATTATTGACATTCCTTTCATATCAAATTTGAAAACACAGCAACCATTAGAAAGAAAATTAACTCTTATCTGAGCTGAAACCAGGACACTTCCTAGTATTTTTTTGAGCAAGTGTGTGATTTTGTCACAAGAGGAAAATTTGTCACAGTGAGAGCAATCAGCCATTGGAATAATCTCCCCAGGGAAGCGGTGGATTCCCCAACATTGGACACTCTTAAGATTCAGCGGGACAGGGTGCTGGGCACTCTTGTTTAGACCGTGCTTTGCCTGAGAAAGGTTGGACCAGATGATCCTTGAGGTCCCTTCCAACCTGGGATTCTATGATCGGTCATTTGAGGATTGTGTCCTCGCTCTGAATACCTAATCTTATCTCAAGTCACGGGTTTCTGCTCTGCAGGTAACAGCTGTTTTGCTGGTAGGGACTAAAATGACAGCAAGGCTCAAGAGTGCAGTGTTGTAGACTGAAATCCCTTTGCAAGCCCGTAGGTTTCACTGGTTAGCTTCAGCGCAGTGAACACCTTTTTCTGCCCAAGCTACTTTGTCTTCCAGAGTAACAGGGAGACACTGTTTATGATATAATTACCTGACGCTTTCCAAAGCTTTCTGCGGCAGTATTAAGCATTAGTGAATAATAGTAAATGCGGTAGAACGGGAAGAATCATTGTGGTTAAAGGAGCATCAGCAGGCACTGGCAGATGTGGAATTAAGAGGATATTTTCTGATACCACAGCATGAAATGCACCGAGGCAATAGAAAATACAATCCCCACTGGCTGGAAAGTAGGTAGAATGACTTAATAGTCACCGTGCACCCTCAGGTTCCCTGTAATACAATACTGTGTTTTTCAGCTGAGAGCACATGCTATTTGTGGTTACCTCTTTCTCCACTAACGGCTCGTTACTCGGCTGCTCAATTACGAAGGTGAAAATTCAAACTTCTGCAGGCAGTGCTGTTAAAACTCAGCCGTACATCTTTTGCTGACATCGTTCAGAGTCATGATAAAGCAAACGATGGAGACACGTATACGCTGTAACTGGTACCAGAGTAACTGGGGCTGTGTAACTTGACAGGTTCATGTCCTCCAGATTAGAATACCATCCAAGATCATCCCCAAACCCCCTTAGGACGGGAGTCAATTTCAATAAAATAGTGATCAGAGCAACTAGGAAATGTGCTGAACCAACTTTATCCCCATTATCTTTAACTCTGGCGGTGTCACCAAAGTTAAAGGTAATACTTTCTTTGTCTGTTGTTCACTGTAAAAACACTGTTTGTGATAGTTATTGTGCTAATATCAAATTCTGTGGCAACTCAAAACCAGTTTAAGTCATTTCTAATTGTAGGATTGACTGCAATATGGATGTATCTTATTTATAATAATCTTTGCAAAGTTGTTATGAGTGCTTTCTGAAGCTTCCTGAAACTGCTGTTCTGCAGTAATTATAATTGTTATTTAGTTGGAAATTAATGTTGAAATAATAAAACTTTGGCATTTCCCCTGTAGTAGCCCTTACACCTCCATTTGCTATTTGTTGAACAAAAAAGAAGTGGGTGCGGAGCGCAGCGGCGTCCATGGTATCGTAAGGCTTCTGCCAGGGCGCCCGTAGCGGGTCGGGCTCGTGGCAGGGCTGTGTGCGCGTTTGCCTGGTGCGCTCCCAGCCAGAGACCCCGAGCGGGAGAGCTGATTCAGCCGCTCCGTCCCGGGGCGCGCAGGGAGGAGGAGGAGGTTTTACTGGGGTACGTGCGAATGTTTTACAAAGATGGGAAGACCGTGACTTTACTGATGAGAGGTGGAGAGTTGCTGTAGTCGGGCAGCACGCTGGTCCTAGCCGGGGCAGGTATAGGGCCCCTGGTAAGACTTCTTCTTTTAACTTCGAGTAATTTTTACTTCCAGTTTTAAAAAAATATATGTAAGCAGTGCTTAGTATGTGTCCCAGTTTCTGCCAGCATCGAACATACGCAGGACAGATGGGTCTTACCCGACGTAAGACAGCCTCAGACGGGGTGGCCGAGGAGGTCTGGGTGAGCGGGGCTCGGCAGCCGCAGCGGAGCACAGACCTGCCGTGGCAGCGGTGGCCCCCGCTGGCCCGAGAGCCAAGTCGCTGGGCAGGGGGGGTCGTTACCTGCATCCGTGAACTTGGCCGTTTCTTTGTTGCTGTTTGAGATTTTCTGAGGGGGGGATGACATCTTTTCTATCCGAGAATGTGCTGGTGGCCCTTAAGCGTGAAGGGCTTTGCAAGAACGAGTGCCGGGGTGGGTTGGTGGCCACGACTCGGTGCCTGTTGTCCTGCGTCACCGTCCCGCCGGCACAGCCACGGCGGCTGGGAACCCCAACCAGCCAGGGCCCTGGGGAAGGCGCCTCCGGGTCGGCGCAGAGCGTGCTCAGGGCAGCGGCGCTTCAGTCAACAGAGGGAGCTGCGCCTTTTCTGAAAACGCACCCAGAAACGTTCATTGCGTCCGTCCGTCCTGGAGATGTCCTGCAGTCATCCGAGCTGCTGACCAGCCCTGGGGAGACAGCCCTCGTCCTCCGTGCCACGGCCGAGGGAGTTACCTTCACACAAGAGCGAAATCGAATGTTTTCTGGAAAATACAAGTGATGATGAAAGTAGTTTAATTTAAATAACCCAGAAGAAAAATATTTAAACACCTTTCTTGAATCCAACTTTGTTTTCCTAAAGCATATTCCTTTCTGCATATGCAGAAAACTGTAGGCTGATCATAACAAGTTACAATGCGTAGGTACCTTTCAAAAACATTCCCTTTTATTTTGAAAAATATATAAAATAAACTGAAAGGGTTGATCCTGAGAACGTGTATACACGTGTATACATTAAATTTTTACCTTCCAAACTTTACGCAATAAGAAAATTTCTCCAACGTTGGTTCCTCCAACAGGTACTTCCGTAAGAGGTTATCAGTAAGACATCTACCTATTTATTTAAATTTATAGAGTATTGATTTGACTTTCATGTGTTTATCTATACATTTCTGCTAACTCTATATAAAGCTTAAAAAAAAAACCCTGCTAAAAACTGTGAATTTGGTGTAGAAGTAAAAAGTTGCAAAAACCAAAAACCCCCCAATTCTTACTGAGCATTTTTAGAAAGAAAAGTGGTTGCAAGGTATTTTGTACTAAAAATAAATTAATTGTAATTGTGTTTTGTGTTCTCATAAGGGATGACAGGCAGAGGCACGAGTTCATTAGGTCAAGTTCATTTTAAATTTGAAAGTAAAATTTAGCAGCTTTTACTAAAACCTGAATTTTCTTCATCCTGAACGTGGTAACAGAATAGTCCTTTCTTGTTTGGAGAACAGGCGTAGGGTCTGGGAAGGGGACAGTGTAGCAATACGAATTGTGTACAGTCAGCTGCTGTTTTCATGGAAAGCATCGGTGAATTTCCAGCACTGCTGAACTGCTTTTTTATCCCCATCTCCGGGATGGCGGTGGTGCCCCTCTGCGCGGGTCTGGACGCAGTGTCGGGGGCGCGGGGGGCCGTGTGCCCCTGGTCCTGCCGGGGCAGGGCTGTGTGCGGCACAGCCCCGTCTCGGCGGCGTTTGGGGCCGCCATGCGAGCGCTGGCGGGTGTTCTGCTGAGCACCCTCCGTGCGGGGACGAGACGTCGCCCCTGAGCAGCCGCCCGGCGAGGAGGAGCGGGAGGAAGGACGGGTGGCTCTCGGCAGTGGTCGGCTCTGCGCGCCCGGGCAGCGCCAGCGCCTGGCGTCGGGCCAGCCGTGGGTTGCGGAGCGCAGCGCGTCAGCCCTGGGAAGGCCAGTGACAGAGCGGCGGTGACAGCGGGTTGCTGCCGGCACTGCATCGCACCCGACCACACTGCTGAGTCGGGGCGATGCCGGTTCCTTTAGAGAAATACTCTTGTGATTGATAAATGGTATGGATGCCTGAGCAGGTTTGTTTAACTGATAAAAATTGTAACCAGAGCTTTTTTTAAGGAAAAAGTCTGGGCGTGCAGACCCGGGCAGGGTGCGGGTGTGTTGCACGGGCAGAGCCGGCAGGGCAGAGCGCTGGGCTGCGTGGGGCGGGCGGGCACAGACCCCCGCAGCGCAGCCCCCTGAAGCGGCCGCCTCCGCCAGCCCCTGCACAGAGGCAGCGTTTCATCGCTTGAGTGGATCCGCGTTTGGTCACTTCAGAGTGTTTTCTCAATCGGACTGAAATCTTTCCGTTGGTTTTATAATTTTTAAAAGTCTCAAATCGCTGAACGGTCACTGGATAAGGTTCTCCTGGCTGCTCCTTGTAATTAAAACCCCCTTGTTCTCTGCAGACGGTCAGAAGCGTTCGTGCCGCTCACCCGGCCAACGTCTTCTTTTCACGTTGTCCTTAGCGAAGTTCCACGGGCGGTGCTTATCGCAAGAGGAGCAGATGGTGCTTTTGGCCCCGCCATGCCGGGGAGCTGCTCCGAACAGCACGGCGGAAGCATTTTGCTGCGGAGGCGGCCGCGCTTTGCAGAGCGTGGATCGAGTCACGGAAAAGCGACGTGACTGAAGCATGAGCCGGCAGCAGTTTCTCCTGTAATCCCCGTGTCTGTGGAACGTGCCGTGTCTTCGGTTGCGCACCGTGCCGCTGTGGAGCGAGATCCCAGCACCGCAGCTAGACAGCGTGGCGATTCCCACCCTCCCGCCACGGCGGTCTGTGCCTCTGCCGCTGTTGGGGTTCGTTACGCAGCACGTGCTTGCTTTTACGCTCCTTTTGGCTAGACTTGTTGGCAAAGCTCTTAATAAGACCCTAAATTCTACTGCAAGCATTTTGGGCTTGTGTAAACCAGGAGAAGAGAGTACACCCTCTTGCACAAACCTGAACTGCATCGTCTTTGTTTAACATAGAAGTTCTACTACTAAAAATTGACTGTTTCAGCAGTAAACTAAGCAGATGATTGTAACAACCCCCTCCAATTTCTTTAAAAAGTAAAAAAGGGTGGGGGCCAGGAAGAAAAACGTGATTTCTTCAGGAGGACGAGGCTTCTTGAAGTTTTAAAACCATAAAGACAATATCTTTGGTGGAAATAGATTAAAACTGTGGAATTCCCATGTGTGGATATTATGGTGATAGATGACACTGGACTGTCTGCACACATAGCATAAATATAAAATATTTCCTGATTTTATCCCACCCTTCAGTTTACACAACATTTATAACCACATCTTATGCTGGTTTCCACATAGAAAGCTTTCTGTTGCTCCACGACTTTTCAATATTTGCTAAATATTCAGATGTAACTGGTTGTGTATTACACATTTGTGTATACTTACACTTCTGTGTATAATTTAATGCCATTGCCTCTAGGAATTCTGATGCAGTAGGTTGTTTAGGATATCTCTTTGGAAGTTTGGTATGTCCAGATCTTTGGCATTACTTGTTTAGTCTGTGGCTTTAGAAGTACTATATGTTATAGGCAGCTTTGGAAGTGTGCATGATGAGAGATTATTTTGAATGGTTAAAGTGTTTATGTTCCTGAATAGAGGGAGAAGAATTCACCAATTAATCTATTACACAGGAATGGATTGCTGTAGGAAGGCAATAAAGAGTTATGATATCCCAGCGAAAGGGGACTAAGGAAAAAGGATGCGTGTCTCTCCGTAAGAGTAGGAGCCGTTCATTAACTGTGCAGATCGTGAAAATCCATTTGGAAATGCTGCGTGTGAGGCCTCGGGTACGGAGCAGAGGAGAACATTGCTGTCATCAGTTTTGCTAGTCTCCCACTTCCATCCCAGTCTGGTGTGGATCGAGCTTCAGCCAGCTGGCTGCGCTCCCGTGTGGCGTCTCTGTCCCCCCCAGACTCTGAGCCCTGCGGCCGGGTGGGCAGAGGGGTCTGGGTGGCCGTGGAGGCACCATGTGCCCGAAGCGCCGGACGGAGGAGGCGGCCGGTATTCCTTGGGACCGCTGGCACCGAGCCGAGGGTGGGAGGGTGAGTACCCAGAGCCACCCGTATCTGCCGTCAGACAGGTGGGAACAGGGAGGGTTAGATGGAGCGGACAACGTGGCAGGATGGCCCAGCCTCCCCTGGCGGCCCTTCTTCCCACCTTTGCTCTGCCGCGGCGGTGGAGGGAGCGTGTGTCCCACGCCGCGGGGCCAACTGTCCGACTGTGCTTCCTTCACAAGCCGTCCGATGGGTCATTGGGTTCCCAAATGAAATACCAAAATCCTGGGTGTATCTTTGAATGCACAAAGAAGACCAGGAGCTGATGGAGCGCGAGTTCTTTGGAGAAGCTGTTTTGAGCCATGGGAGGATGCTGTCACGGGAACGCTGACAAGCCCGGTGGTCTCAGCAGCAGTAGGTGTGTGGCAGCTCTCCAGACACGGAGGCTGTTCGTGATGGCATAGGTTTCCTGCAGGAGGAATGGAATGATGTGCACGAGGCTCCTGAGTGTAGTCAAACTGCGGAACAAGAAGTACAGATCCAGTTCAGAGAGGAGAGTGATGCAGGATCCCCTGAGCATCTGCCGTGTGCCCCGCCAGCAAGAGCGGGTTTTCTAGTGCCTCACTCCCATCGGTTTCCTCTGCTGTTGGCTCTCCATGGTCATTATAAAACTGAGGCCCGGTAACTGGGGTTATGTACTATCTATGTATTTCCAAGAAAAATGAGCATTTTGAAAAGGAGACCAAGTTCTGGCAGGGAACACTTCCTCTGTACGGAACACATTTCTGCATTCTGAAACCTCTGAGTTACCACTGACAGGGCAGAATGCTACCAAATAATGCTCTCCTGTCACCGCTGGGGTTTTCAGTGCTGAAATATGCGTCTATAGATGTTACTTTGGGATGATGGTTATAAAATAAACACCTCTGTTTAATCTTTCTGTAACTTTCCCATCAAGTTCTATTTAGAGAACCGCACTGACCCTTCTCATAACCCTTCAAGGCCCAACCGCAAATGCCTGCTCTATCTCTAGCCTCCAAGTCATTTGATGACTTTGAAAATAGGCTAAAAATGTTTTTCCTTAACAAGGCAAATATTCTGGCCTAAGTCACCTTCATTTTCCCAGAAGACTATGCAACCATGCAGGGCAGTAAAGTGTATTTCTGGGGCCAGACTCTTCTCTGTGGTGCCCGGTGACAGGACAAGGGGCAACGGGCACAAACTGGAACATGGGAAGTTCCATGTCAACATGAGGAGGAACTTCTTTGCTGTGAGGGCGGCAGAGCAGTGGCACAGGCTGCCCAGAGAGGTGGGGGAGTCTCCCACTCTGGAGCCATCCCAAACCCGCCTGGACGCCGTCCTGTGCCACTGCTGGAGGTGCCCCTGCTCTGGCAGGGGGTTGGACTGGATGAGCTCCAGAGGGCCCTTCCAGCCCTCACCAGTCTGGGATGCTGTGGTTGTGCCAGGGCTTCCTTCCCCTTGAAACTAAGGTCTGAGGAGGGTGCAGGGGAGCAGTGGAGTGCTGGATAATCCAGCCTTGCCCAGATATGGAGTCAAGAGCTGGGACATGCTCTGGCCCCAAGAGTTGGGAGCTGTTCCTGATCTCAGCAGTTTTGCTCATAGACCAGAGTTATTCAGAAAATATTTTGCTTTGTAGGTAAGTCCATGTACTGAAGGGATCAATGCTATAGCTATCTAAATGAAATGCAAAAAGGAGCCCACCCTTTTGGATTCGTGTTGCAATTCTCTGTCTGAGCTGTATTGTAAAAATTGTACATGATGTGTAAGTTCTGAGAATGAATGCTGAGGATGCAGACAGACGTTACTCAGCTATGTGGGTGCCCAGTCATTTAATAGTGGATGGATAAATTAGCAGAAAGGAAACACAAGCACGTCACTTTGGAGGTGTTCAGCATCAAACCAGACATTTCCTGACATTAGCAGCTGTTGTGAAGCAGCTGGAACCTACTGTGCATGTAGGGTACATCTTCGGTCTTGAGTCTAACATACGGTTAAGTTCAGATCGTGCCCATTTGCCTTCTCTGTCAGCCCAAACATCTACTGAGAGTTAAGTGGCACTGCTCGGGATGTTTCAGATGAGTAATCTCCCTATCTTGTTGTGAGCGCGCAGGTCAGGTCGCTTGTCTGGTGGTCGTCATCCAGGGCCCTTCTGTAGTTCTCCGCTGCACGCCCAGAAATCTTCCGGCACTTTCCTGTGAATGAATACTACAGCGTATCTCTTCCCTGCAGCCTGCTCTGCTGAGGGAGATGCCCTCAGGCCCCAGCTGTGTGCAGCACGAGTGACACCGTAGGCAAATGTGCGTGCGTTTCCATCACGGGTACTCGGGCTCTGCCGAGACCGAGTCTGTATTGTGCAGACGGAGTCTGCAACAGCGATGTGGTGGTAAATTTTTTTCAATTTTTTTTTTTCCCCTGCAACATCAAATCCTTTTAAATTTCCTGCTGCTTTAAAGTTTCAGGATGTGCCCAACAAGTGAAAGGAAACACAGCAAATCACTGCCCAATGCATTGATTTTATTTGCTTTTTTAAGGCTAAAAATATCCACACATTCATTAAAGTAACTTTCTTGCGGCAGAGCGTGAAAACGTATTGGTTTGGATTGGTCTGCAAAATGTGTGTTATAGATGTAGTCAGCACAAAGAATGCTGCAATTAGGAGTTAGCACTGTGTGCCCAGAGCGTGCGGGTGGTGGTTCTGGTGGGGGTGCAGAATGCGCTCTGTGGGTTCAGCAGTAATAGTTGTGAGTACTTCTGCCATCCCGAGCAGACTTTTTGATCTGATTCCATGTTCTTTCTGAGTTGCGTAATGACAGCCTATTTAAGGTTTAAGTTTTACTAGTAAATCAGGCTGTGTGGTTGGCACTGAATAACTGCTGCTGTTGTAGATGATTGGAGCAAATGAGCTGAATGCTGTTTGAACAGTAAGCTTTTGTTTAATTAGGCTTGGAATATGAAATCTTTCATGGCGGGTGGTTAGCTTAATCGCTGCCATCCGACAACATCATCCGTACTGGTGAGATGTCTTCTTTGGATATCCTGAGTCAAATAACGTATACGGGGAGGAGTAATTTATGTGGTTTTAAAACTGTGACACAGGCAAAAGAGCAGAAAAGCAATCAAGTAGAGGGAAAGTTTTGATACTGGTGTGAATGAATTCCTGTGTTTTCTGTAGTGAAATATATTTGTCTATGGGCAAATGGGCAGAGCATGCCTGTAACTTTGTCTCCAACATAAAAGAAATTTCTGAATAGCATTTCAAATTCACTGAGGCGCGGTTTCTTTTTCATTTCATTTTGAATAATTGCTTTTGAAAAACTGGAATTGAAGTCTTTATCCATCGTGTTAAAATGTCAGTGTAGTACTAAAGCAACTCCACAGTGTCTATGGCCAATATTGCGAGTACGAGCAAAAAGGCACAATGTTTTTTGCATGCTCTACAAAAGTCTGGCCTCTATCCGTAGTGTTTTAGTTCAGACAATGCGTTTTTTTAGGCTTTTTGTTGTTAAGGACTGTCAAACCATACAAACCCAAAAGACCATAAAGAAGCATGCATTGTTCCTCATGCATTGTCTCTCTGCAGAGGACACTGTGCCACGCTGCAGCAGCAGCCGAGTGGTACTGAGAATAAAGCACACGTGCGTGCGTTGCCTTGGAGCAGAGGAAGGGCTGTATCGCTGCGGAGATGCCACAGTGCTCGGTGGCCCTTTGTGCTAGAAGGCACCAGCAGTGGGAATGAGAACGAGCTGTTGGAAAGGTGAGAACGAGTTGTTGGAAAGGTGAACCTCCTGCTTAGAAATACCGTTTTTTCCTGGTGTCCAGGACTACACGCGTGTCCACCACTGAACAACTCCAGCGCAACTTTTTATGCTTGGTTATCTTCCACCCCAGGCAGAACTCAGCTCACGGGGTGTTCACCAGACGGGAATCACCTTAGCCATGAAACTCAAACTTGGTGTTGAACCCTGCAGGTAAAGATGAACAGGGACTGAGAGCCGTGGAGATCATCTGCTTGCAGAACACATGCGCCTGCAAGTCAGTCACTGAATTCTATTAGTATTAACAAAAACCTAAGACAAACAGAAGTGTTATAGGAGCTGTGCCTAGTATTTATGCAGCCTGACTGCCAACTTGAGTCTTTTGCATGGCACGTGGTCATTTTTACAAGAGTTTTGTATCTTCTGACGTGGCGCCTGAACAGAAGACTAACCTTGTTCTCGAAGGCTGGTTGCGGGCGGTACAGCAGGATTCACCCTTCTTTACACAGGAGGCTGAAAAATGTATTCTGGGAGGCAGGTTTAAGCAAAGTTATGCCTTTGCTTAAGTCATACGCTATTAAACTCCGTTGGTGTGCGTGTCACCTTCTCGGGTAGTCTCAGACCTCATTCCTATTGCTCTTTTCTATCGCGTGCTGCACAGTTGCGTCACCCGTCATATTTAAGTGGCACTCCATTTGTGTCCCTCGATGCCAGACTTGCCTGTTTGCAGTGTCTGCAGTGACTGCAGTCATTCCAGCAATGAGCCACGTGCCCATGCCTTGTGAGGTAGGTCCTTCCAGCACCAACCATGGACCTGAATTCAGGCCATCCCCTGAATCTGCCCATTTTTCCATCTGTAAAATGGGGCTGTTAGAGGCATTTGTTACGTTAGAGCATGTCTATCTGGATTTTAGTAAGGCTTTTGACACAGTTTCCCACAGCATTC
>RSEF01000012.1:23166915-23196713 GCA_003993805.1 Himantopus leucocephalus | reverse complement strand
GATCCTTCACCAGTTGTGTTAGGAAGTTGTCTTCCACACACTTAAAAGCAAAGCATTAGGAAGAGCGCCTTCAGCTGTAGGTCATAAATAGCTTCTTGCATCACCCAGGTGGGTCAGGCAGAGTAATTTGTATTACCTTTTTTGTTTACTTCGGGACGCATGATAGATTTTGCAATATGCTATGTCTTTACGAGATCCGGTAGGGACACCACGCACTGTCTGCTCACGGGACGATGGGTTGATAGCACCTTGACTCAGATGTTTGAAGAATCATGTGCTGCAGGTGTCACGCGGGGAGGTGGCTTCTGGCTGTCGATTGCATTTAATGGAATACATTGAAGGTACCTCACAGTAACTCGTGATGATTAAATCTCTCTTCATTGTGCCTCACAGGGATTCTGTGCATGGCTTCATACAAACGTGCGTTTAGGTGGTTTAATGCAGATCTGTAGTGATACTGAGGCCTAATGGCCTGATGGCCTCAGTACATTTTTTGCACTGTACAAATACTGAAGTAGAAAGAAATGAGGAAAAATGCAGAGTCAAATGAGACATTACAGTGTAATTACAAGACACTGAGGTTAACAGCTCTGTCCCTGTATCAAGAGTTGTGTTTTTTCTAGAGCCGTAGGTTGTCAGGCTCTCAGTTTCATACCTCTTAAAAAGACAGTTTTTCTTGAAGTGCAGTTCTTCTCCAGCCTGTTCAGGTCCCTCTGGATGGCATGCCATCCCTTAGGCATGTCAGCCGCTCCACCCAGCTTGGTGTCATCCGCAAACTTGCTGAGGGTGCACTCGATCCCACTGTCCACGTCATTGATGAAGATAGTGAACAGTACTGGTCCCAGTACAGATGCCTGAGGGACACCACTTGTCGCCAGTCTCCATCTGGACATTGAGCTGTTGACCACTACCCTCTGGATGTGACCATCCAACCGATTCCTCATCCACTGAACAGTCCATCCATCAAATCTGTATCTCTCCAATTTGAGAGAAGGATGTTGTGGGGGACCGTGTCAAAGGCCTCACAGAAGTCCAGACAGACAACATCTGTAGCTCTTCGCTTGTCCACTGATGTAGTCGCTCCAGCACAGGTTGGACACAGGTTGGTCAGGCAGGACTCGCCCTTGGTGACGCCACGCACTTGAAGTAATCTCAAACCCCCTTTTCTACAGATATCTTCCTACTCACAAGATTTCTTGAATCTAAAGGGACGTTGTCAATATATACTTTCTCTAAATCTTCTACTTAGTGCAGTTTGCTGTCTTTTTGCTTTTAGACAAACATACAGGAATAAGTCCATTGGAAATGTGAGAATTTACCAAGGTCCATTCACCCAGCTATGGTTTGCAGCAAGGCAGCACGTAAAAGACCCCTCCTTTTCCCCTTTTCCCTGGCATTTGGTTTCTCCATCAGCAGCAGACCATAAGCAACTGGTCAAGTAAAATATTTTCCAAAATAATTTTGATCCTGTTTTCATAGTAGCACAGTCCATTCTCAAAACTCAGTTTTGCATGGGTTTTGGTTGGTGGTTGGTGTGGTTTTTTTCTGCAAAGAACTTTCTCAAGCACTTTTATTTGTCACTGGGTTTTTTTATTTGCATTAATTTGTGGTGGCTTTTCCCGCCTAAAATTTCATATAAAGGTACCTTAAAATGATGTGTCAGTTTGGAGTTCAGAGGCACCGCTCAGCAGACGGGAGCAGAGGTACACAGTTCCGTATCCAGCTGAACCTGTAGGGAGACTTGAGGGAAGAGAAAAGTAATTACCTATACTGAGCATTCAGGTAATAGCTCTAACAGATACGGGGCCTGTTCTGGGCATACAAAGAGCAAGCGCTCCGGCCCTCGCTTCGCCCCTGGGGTGGGAAAGGGCCCTCCACGCACCTCCCGTGTCACCGGGCGTCTTGGGACATGCGGATCTGCAGGACGAGCTGGTCCCAGCCTGGCGGGGGCTGACGGAGCGGGGCCGGGGGCCGACACACGCCTGTGGGCGCTCTCTCTCAGCAGACCTGGCCAGGCATGAAGGACGCTCTTTTTTTTTTCTCCTCGCTAATTTTTATTCCCCGTAAGGTGTTAATTAGAGATCTTAATTACTACAGAGCTCTCTTGTATCTGCCGCCGGAGACTGCAGGTCTCCGCTCCCGTGCGTGCCAGAGGCAGGAGACCATGTGCCCACCCGAGGTGAATGGCCGGCCGGGTGGCCATGCCGGTCCCTGCACCTGCAGCACAGCACGCCGGCCGGGCAGCCGCGCACTAACGATGCTGTTAATGAGGGGTGTTTCCAAACAGGAAGTCTAAAACCTGCGACTTCCTATGAGTCTCCTAGATTGTTCTGCCTGTATCACTGTGCTGCCTTCAGCAGGGTGGGGAAAAGGGCACAAAACAAGTTCGGAGTTTTTGGAGGTGAGTTTTCACTGCCCCTCAGGGTGCCCCGGCAGCGGGGGTGCGATCGCCCGGCATCTGGGGCACTGGTACCCGGGCTGCTCGCCACAGTCCTCATTCTCGGCTCCCCTCTCTCACCTTGCCCTATATACTTTTATTCCAAGTAACATGACGCTTTTCAGTCACATTTTTAAAGCTCCAGATCGGGGCGGAGGAGGCCGGAGCCGAGCGATGTCCTTACGGCAGGCTGGCTCCGAGCGTGCTGCTTGCCTCAGCCAGCTGCCCTGCTCGTTGGGAATACAGCCGGTCCGGGCGAGGGGCACCGAGTGTGCGCCTTTACTGACGTAGTGCTTAAGGAGGGGTGAAACGCCGTTGGAGGAACCGTTGTGTTTGGTTTGCAGCAACACCAAAAGGCCGAATCATAGGTTCTTTGGGGCTGCATGTTGCAGAACAGGTACATGGGAAAACTTTTACAGGAGGGAAAGCCTGACAGTGTCGAAAGTGCTAGGAATTCAGGGAGATCTTGAGAGGGAGGGAGCATAAGGTCCTTGGGTGATTTCATTCGATTCATGGCGTAACGCCGAAGCATGGCGCGGTGTAACGGCCTGGTGGGAGGTCGGGCAGGTCCACCCCATCGGGACTGAGTCAATACACTGGAAAATTGCATTGCGAGGGAGATGGACTAATTGAATTGTAATCCCTATTTTTATACAAACGTTGACCATTACAGTATTTCATTTACCAGCATCTTTTCAGGACAGATTGCCAGTCATCTTAAATCAATAATATGGCACCAGCATTTCCAGTGTTCTGAGGGACCTGGTTTGTGCTGAGTCTTCCCTTTTTAAAGCCTTGTCGATACGGAGAAAGTGCTTAAATTATCTCACTTCTGTTCCAGAATAGCACTTTGTACAGCCGTTTGCCTTTTTAATTGGAAAAAACCCTTCTTGCCGTCCCAGAATCGTATCCACACAGCTGGTAATTACAAAGTCATAATCTCAACATGATTTATTCTACTATAGCTGTTCTGCTTTATTTTCTGTCGCAGGTACAGGGAGGTAACCTGAGGAGATGTGCTGAAGTCAATTGACTTTACAGGGGGGAAGAGGAAGTTTCTACAAAATTTTTCACTCAGAAAACTCGTGTCTGAGAGGAGTAGTGTACTATTAGTGTAATTTATAGGAATCATGCACACACACACACACAAATTAGACCCAACTGGGAGTAAATTAAGCCAATAGAAACTCTTTATTGCCAAGTGATGTTGAAGTCCCGTTAGTTGTACAGCACTGCAGTGTGCAGATACCAGCTCGGAGCCAGTCTGTGCCGCGGGAGAGCTGACAGCCCAGCAGTTGTTTGGTTCTGGGGTGCTGGGTCAGCCCTGCTTGCCCTCAACTTTTCACTGCCCAGGTACAAAAATATCTATTTATGAAAAAAATAGTTATTTCAAGTTACTTTCTGAGAAATTTGCATCAAATATGCAGATCTTTCTTTTTTTCATCTGCCACTGATACTAAAATTTCCTTCCTCTTGAGTAGATGCAGGTCATTACAAATGGACGGACAGGGTTCTTGCTGAGAAGCCAGCTCCTTTTGTAAGTCGGTTAAGAGGAGTAATGAGGTGGTATGAGTGTGCTGAACAGAAAAGCCTGCACAGTGCTTCTTCAGGGGCGACGGCGAGCTGGGAGAGCAGTGACTGGAGCTGCGTGCCGCCGCGCGTAGGGGCCCTGTGGGCACGGGGCGAGGCAGCCGTGCCCGGGCGCTGGGTGGCACTCGGGGTCTGGCGTGCCCTGTGCACGTGGGAGCTGTAGTTCCCTCCAGACCACACGAAGAAATCAGATTGGTGACAGTCCTTGGAAAATCTTAATTAAATTACAAATTGCAAGAAGAGGTATGTTATCAAATGTGTACTACTCTGAAATACGCATGTCCCCAGATCTCAGGGACGGCATATTCTCTGTACAGTACTAACGTCATGCATATTGTTGGTCCCACTGATTAATATGAATTCTCAGCGCTAATTTTCCATTAATCCAGAGATCCAGGTTTCTACAACTAAACCTGCTTAAGAAAGTGATTGATATTTCTGCAGTCACTGCAGACTGAAAATTGATATCTGATGATTGATATCATTCTGTTGATGTGATAGCGAGCAGAACCTCCGCGTGAGGCTGCTGGGCAGGAGCCTTGCTGGCCCCGTGCGGCGCTCGCCGGCGCTGCCTCTCTGCTGCGGGCTGTTGGGTTTGTGGCATTAAATCATAAACACAGAGTACCAAAACCAGAGAGGGGTTAGCTCTAATAGCATTTTTGTTTTGTTTTGTAAAGTATATATTCACAAGACAAATACGGACGTGTTCTGCATTTGGGGTGAGCCGTGAGTTAGCCGGCAGTGGTTGGGGTGCTGCCCAGCTGCTGGGCCCGGGACAAACCCGAGCGGGCCCCGCTGGAGCGTGTGTGCGGGGCGCGCATCGCGGCCCGTCCGCCCAGCAGGCGCTGGGCTGTTTGAGGGAGCTGAAACGCCTGTTTGGCTTTGCGCGGTTTAAAAAACAATTGAAACTGATTTATTTATCATTATCATTATCGGTATCGCTGTCGGAAATGTCCGTGGAAGCGGCACCGACTGTCACTTTGGGACTCCGCCGCTCGGGACGCCGCCAGCCCGCCCCGCCCCGCCCCGCCCCGCCCCGCCCCGCCCCGCCCCGCCCCGCCCCGCCCCGCCCCGCCCCGCCCCGCCCCGCCCCGCCCCGCCCCGCCCCGCCCCGCCCCGCCCCGCCCCGCCCCGCCCCGCCCCGCCCCGCCCCGCCCCGCCCCGCCCCGCCCCGCCCCGCCCCGCCCCGCCCCGCCCCGCCCCGCCCCGCCCCGCCCCGCCCCGCCCCGCCCCGCCCCGCCCCGCCCCGCCCCGCCCCGCCCCGCCCCGCCCCGCCCCGCCCCGCCCCGCCCCGCCCCGCCCCGCCCCGCCCCGCCCCGCCCCGCCCCGCCCCGCCCCGCCCCGCCCCGCCCCGCCCCGCCCCGCCCCGCCCCGCCCCGCCCCGCCCCGCCCCGCGGCCCGGCCCGGCCCCGCCCCGCTGGTCCCGCGGCCCCGCCCCTCCCGCAGGCGGTGTGCGCGGGGCCGGGGCGGGGCCGGGGCGGGGCGGGGGCGGGGCCCGGTGTGCGCCCGCCCCCCGAGCGCTCCAGGGGGCGGGGCCGGGCGCAGGCGGGGCGCGGCGGCGGCGGGGCCATGCGGGCGGCGGAGCCATGCACGGGGAGCAGGCGGTGCTGCTCCGCCGGGCCAAGGTACCGCGGGGGCACGGGGACCCCCCGCCGCACCGAGCCGGGGGGGGCGGCGGGAGCGCCCGGAGCGCCCGACCCTTCCCGCTGCCGGCGGGGGCAGTGCCGGCGTCGGCGGGGCTACTGGGGCGGTTCGGGGCTACTGGGGCGGTTCGGGGCTGTTTGCGCGGTTGTGCGTTGTTCGCTCACGGGGAACGGGCGTGTCGCTGCTCCTGGGCTCAGCCGGGGTTCGTGCGTCGGCAGCGGGTCCCGCTGTGCCGGGCCGGGGCAGCTGGTGGCCGGGCGGTGCGGGACTCGGGGGCTTTTGCTTCTGCTCCAGGCGCTGACCTTAGCAGGTCGGACGTTTTCCAGTAAGGCTCGTTACTGCTTGCTTTCGTACAAGCAGACTAAGCACTGGGAGTAACTTGGGTTTGCTGTGAACTTGGTCTGTGCGGCTTCTCCTCTCTCACCTTCCCTTCGCTGTCTTCTCACTCACCGGCTGATAGAGCGATCAGCCTTACACCGAAACTTCAGAGAACTCAGTCTGCCGCGCTTGGGTGCCCTGTCTTGCTTTGTGCTTGAGTTCTTGGTTGTTTGAGGCCGTTAAGATGGCTTAGGTACGAGGGGGTTTGCTTTTTTCTTGGCTTTTACTAGATGTCAGTAAAGCACGTGAAGCTCAGTTGATCGGTGCCATACCCTGACCTGCTGGAAAAAGGCACATTTTTGTAGAATTACATCCACTTGTCAAGTTGGTTGTCACAAAGAAGGAGAGGTTTTGTACTAGCGAAGGTGGTGATTAGCACTTACATTTCTCTCTTTCCCTGCCCAGATCGAGCGACTGGAAGTCAGCAGCCTCGCGCAGACCTCCAGTGCGGTGGCCTCGAGCACTGATGGCAGCATCAATGCAGACTCTGTTGATGGGACCCCAGATCCTCAGCGTACAAAAGTGGCCATCACACACCTGCAGCAGAAGATACTGAAGTTGACTGAGCAGATCAAAATCGAGCAAACGGCCCGTGATGACAATGTGGCAGAGTACCTGAAACTGGCCAACAATGCAGACAAGCAACAGAGCGCCCGCATTAAGCAAGTGTTTGAGAAGAAAAATCAAAAGTCAGCCCAGACCATCTTGCAGCTGCAGAAGAAGCTAGAACATTACCATCGAAAGCTGCGAGAGATTGAGCAGAATGGGATCCCTCGGCAGCCGAAGGATGTCTTCAGGGATATGCATCAGGGTTTGAAAGACGTTGGAGCAAAAGTCACTGGCTTCAGCGAGGGAGTAGTAGACAGCGTGAAAGGTGGGCTTTCCAGTTTCTCCCAAGCCACACATTCAGCAGCAGGAGCTGTGGTTTCCAAACCCCGGGAGATCGCCTCCCTCATACGGAACAAGTTTGGGAGCGCAGACAACATTGCTAATCTGAAAGACTCCTTAGAAGAAGGCCAGGAAGATGGGGCAGGAGGCAAGGCCCTAGGTGTTATTCAGAACTTTCAGTCGAGCCCAAAATATGGCAGTGAAGAGGATTGCTCCAGTGCCACGTCGGGCTCAGTGGGAGCCAACAGCACAACAGGGGGCCCTGTGGGAGCTTCCAGCTCCAAAACAAACACTCTGGATATGCAGAGCTCAGGGTTTGATGCAATACTGCATGAGATTCAAGAAATTCGAGAGACGCAGGCAAGACTGGAAGAATCGTTTGAGGACCTTAAGGTTCGCTATCAGAGGGATTACTCATTGATAATGCAGACTCTGCAGGAGGAGCGGTACAGGTACGTACTTTTGTACTTTGTTTCAGGATTAAACACTGTGGGTTGCAGAGTACCAGAGTCCTGGATAGTACAACTCAGCAGGCTGATTCAGATGGCAAGTTCTGCAATCTTCTCAGGATTTTGCCCTCCCAGCTTTGTCTTACGTAAATATCGTTATCTTGCTGCTCATCTCCGTTTCTGTACAAGAAGGAAATAGCAAGGAAAAAGGTTTATTTCATACTGTTTTCAAGATAAAAAGTCAAGCCAAAGAGGTTTAGAAAGGTGTCCCAAAAGACCAGGAGTATACTGATGCAGATACTGTTATCCAGACAGCGCTTTGCCCTGCAAAAATCAAAGGTTTGGGTGAAGGCGAGAGGCAGGGGAGTAGGCGTGGACAGTATCCTCACCCTGCCTTCTCCAGCACTCAGATCCGCATCTACCAGAGAAAGAATATCCAGCTGTCTTAGGGCTCTTCAAAAAGGCATGATCTTGCCCCTGTACCAAAACTAGGATATCCCCTTCCCTTTTCCGCTCAGGCCCACAGTGGCAGTGTTCAACGAAATGAAGTTAATTTACATGTCAGATATGCCCAACTCCTCGTGCTGATGGAGGAGAGCAGGCTTTTGTAATGAGGCTGCTTTTGGCCTTCGTCGCCTCAGCCAGGCTGCGAAGCGCGACCCGTGAGGCTCGGCGGGGCTGCTGGGTGTGGGGACAGCCCGGCTGAAGCTCCGTGTGCCACTCGCGGCGTTGGTTTGCACACTGCGACATGGAGTTGCCCTACAGCTCTTTAGACATGCTGGTGCCAGGTCATTGGGGAAACATTTGAAAAGGCTTAGCCTGCTGGGATGTTGTGGAGACAGCAGTCTTGCTGTGTGCTTTGCAAAGCTGGGGTAGACAAAGCCAGACCAACACCACTTTCTAGTCCTGCTTTGCAACCATCAGCGATTTGACTGAAACCGGCGCCCAGCACAGCAACTTTGGTTCCCAGTGCCTCATTGTCATGAATTCACATAACGAAGCGATGCGGAGTCTGATCTTCCGCTCCCCCGCAGAGAGGGGTCCTGTTGTCTGTTGCTGTGTAGGTTGTTGTTTCACACGCACAGCAGCAGCCATTCATGGTGGGACGCTATATGCAAGCGCAGCACAGCTGAAGGAGCGGCCTGAAAGTACAATAGGAGACCGTGGGGGCTGATGGATGTTGTCAGCTAAACTGGCTACTTATTCCCTGAAACCATCTAGTGAGGTTCACGTAGGTCCTCACGCTGGTGCAGCACGAAGTCGTACCTGTCGTGTGCTGTTAACCTTCACTGAGTGCTCCCCTGAGCTGAGCCCAGAGCCGAACCACGAACCGAGGCAGCCTGCCGTGAAAAGCTTCCGGGAGAATCTGTATTTGGCCTGTAAATGCTTAAAAAGATAGTTATTTAGACCTGCTATTTGGGATGTTGAAGCAAATTAATTAAAGGTGTGTGACCTTTAAAGAGGAGCAGTTAAACCACACACAGTGCCCTTGTCACTGTAGGCTTCCAGGGGTGGGCAGGCAACTGCAGCATCTGCAGGGAGCTCATGGGTTAATCACGGTGAGATTAATGCTGCATTGTACAAATCTAGATTCTTGTTTGATAGCTTCTGTATTTTAAAACATCGTGAAGCCAAAAGCCAACATCACCCTGAGAATGGGAAGGTTACGTGATGTGTCTGCCGGCAGAGTGCTGCTGCCTTGACGGAGAGGGCTGACACCTCTTCCCTCCGCGAGGAACCTCTCTCCTTCCTCAGCTCTCCTCAGGAAAAATGAAAAGATGGGAATGGAGGTTGTGGTTTGAAGCTGGAAGGCTGGGGATTCAAATTAATCATAACTGGCTTTAAAAGCTATAAATACCACATAACTCTGCTCTATTTCTGGAAAGCTTTCAAAAACAAGCACCGAGTTCACTTAGAGCTTAAAAACCAAAGTATTTTGGAGAAGCCTTTGCTCAAAGGGCGACACTGAGCGTGTGTGTGGTACCTGGAAGCTGGCTGTTCATCCATTTCCTCTTTCTTAGATGTTCTCCTTTTTTTGCAGGTTCTGATGTTTTTTCCAGGTTCTGATGTTTTTTCCTTGTGTGTTTGTGCAGTTTCTGTTCCCAGCCATGGCTTGACTTGCAGGTTTTCCATGACCTCCTCAATCTCTTCCTTCCCTCTCCCTGCTTCCAGATCTTGCCTATCAATCCTTGTTGGTGCCGGTTTGCTGACGGGCTCCGGGGCAGGGACTCGCTGGTGCAGTCGCTCCGGTTCTCCCGCCCGGCGCTGCGGGTGCCGGGGCAGCGAGGCCGGGGCGGTGGTGCTGCCCTGCCTGCCTGCTGCCAGCACGTGCCGGCCCGGAGCTCTGTGCCGCTGCGCCGGGGCTGAGTCATCGAGGAAGGAAGATTCTGGCGGCGCCTTGGCCCTCATTGTGTTTCTTCTGCAGCCGGAGTGGGCGCTGAAATAGCCTGCTGCTGCTTATCTCATGGGCTGGAAGGTGGCGGTTGTTTACCGGTAGGAGCAGGGACTTTCTGTGCTATTGAGACTGAAATAAAGTTCCTGCTGAGCATTTTCATCTTGCGTGTCCCTTTAGGAACCTGTTTGTACGTGGTGAAATCATGAGCTCACATATTTGGAGTGTGGCCAGTCCAAGGGTTTGGGTTTCTTCCCAAGCCCAGCATCCATGGAAAGGGCATTTAGGTCTCCCACGCTCCCGTCGGGAGAAATCCGTCGGCCAGAATGCTAGACGGGGTGCTCTCATTTACCTGATCTTTGCTGTTGGCTAATTGCTGGACTTCAGTCTATTCTCATGATTGATTTTAAAATAGATCGAACGCAGTAAAGCTGTGAGGTCTGGAAGGTGGCAGGGGCCTTTCCGGAGTGCGGCTGGGCAGCGCGCTGGGTCGGACGGGCCCTCACCCGGCCGGGCGGGCGCGGGAACCTCCCTGCGGAGCTGGCGACTGCGGCCGGGGCAGGTCCAGAGCTGGGAGCACGGCATGATACGGGCACCGAGAGCAGCTCCTGCTCCGTGGGGAGCGAGCTCTGTCCCTCGTGTGTCGTCTGCGTAGAAGATGTGGAGTATATTGCAAATAGATAATTGCTTTTAGCTATTACTCTGCTATTGAAGGCAGTGTGCTCAGTATAAAAATAAAGATCAGATGAGACTGTGTATGACATAGCTATAAAAATACAAGTCCACAAAGAGGGGTATTGAACTCCGTTCACCCTGTACTGTGAAGATCTTTCAGCATTGGTTTCATCAGTTTCTTTACTTGCCGGAGCACTACTGAGTGCAAATAAAGTGTCTTCATCATCAAGTCTCTCCCTCACATAGGCTGCATTAGCCGTGCATTTTGCAGCTGTTACTTTAACATGCCTTAAAGCTCTTACAATGAGATGGTCGTACTTGTGTCTCTCAGCTTTTTTCACATCAGTCCCCTGATTCCCAAACAGCGAGCCGCAGGATACACGTGGAAATCTGACCTGGTGTTTTTCAGTGAAGTGTTCCCACATCCTGTACTTCAGCCGAGCTCCCCGGCAGCGTACCGGCTGTCTTCCGTGTGAGCATCTCTGGTGATGGGATGCTTGTGACAGTTGACACTAGGCTGTTACACAGGAAAGTTCCTGTGCTGGAGCTTGTTCATCCTAGAGGCTAGTAATTGCAAGGGGAAATTTCACATTTTAGCTAGTGAAAAAATAATTCTTGGCCTCTAATGAGGCATTTTCTGTACCTGAAATAAAGTGGGATTGGATCATTCAAGGCACTGCTGTGTTCACAGACAAGTTGAGAGTTTGTTGCATAGACACTGTCCCTCGTAGGTTAGAGGGGGAAGTGTGAGTATAATCTTAACCCTCTTGACAGCTGTCCTATCCGTTTTATTTTTGTAATACCTCTGAGGTAAATGTGAACCATCCTTCAATAGGAGAACCCTGGCTTCGGACCCTTTACGTCACATGAACCCCTCTTAGCTTTTCAAATTTGGACACCAGTAGAAAACAGCAGGAAAAAAAGATCATTTTCTAAGTTGTAGATAATGGGACAAGGAGTGAAAAGGAGATGAATGGAGGAAGTGTAATTTCAAAAATAAGTCTGGGTAGGTTGGGGCTTTTTTGTTTGTTTGGGGTTTTTTTAATAACCCAATTCCAGCCCCAATTCCAGCAGTTGCCTGACACGCCAGTTGCTGAAAGTGCAGCTGATTCTTGGGTGCAAACAGCAAAAGCTCCGGGGTCGAGCAGGGAAGTGAAGCGTGGCTGGGGAACAAGCCGGTAGTGCGGCGTTAGGGCAGGGAGGGTCAGAGCCAACCCTTTTGCTAATCATGTTATGCTTAAACTCTTAACTATACAGATTTGCAGGTTTCCTTATGTTTCCTGTAGATTGAGGTAGATTTGAAGTTATTAAAATACAATTGTTTCTTGTTAGAGAACAGGGTTTAAGCTGCCTGGCAACAGCTGTTTTATGAAGGGCGTTTATGTGGGAGGAGGTTAAAAGACATAATCATGATATTTTCAGAAATGCTCAAGTCCCTTCTTGTGTAACAAACCCACTGGAGAATTTTGTAATTTAATAACAAAGTGAATATATTTCAAGTAATTTATGCTGCCTTTGGGACTTAGAGTGGGTTTAGTTGTGATTTCTTAGTTGTCGGCAAGTTGGGTTTTTTTTCAAGTTGGGTGGGAACAAATGGCAGTATTAATTATCTGGGCTCCTTCTTCATTAGCCAGTCTTCACATGGCTATTCCCTTGTTTGCAGCTCGTTGTTCTTGGGAAACCAGTTCTCTCGGGTGTCCTGCCTTAGTTGCACAGCTATTGTGGCACCTTTCTGGGCTGAGCCCTGTCAGCGGTGGTTGTCGGTCTCACTGCGGGTTGACCACACATGTTTCATTGCTGGAAATTGTCATGCTATGTCTGGCTCCTTCTTAGTTTAAAGCAATACTGCATTGGGAATGTAAATGAAAAGTCTCTTCAGACTTTTCAATTAAAAACAACCCCCAAGACTGTTTTTAAGGGCTAGCTTGTGCCTACGGATTCTGAATATTTAGCTTGTGAAGCACCAAAAATCTTGAAAAAAAATGGAAGCGAGATTTTTGTCTTAGATTCAGAACTTGTGGTTAAATTCTTTGTTGTAGATAAATATTGTTTATCGATGTTACACGTGTGTGTAAATTAAAATCATAGAATCGTAGAATTGTCTAGGTTGGAAGGGACCTTTAAGATCAAGTCCAACCATCAACCTAACAGATCGATTCAGAAGGAGTCAGAGGGGAGCTGAAATTAAAACAGGGAATTATCTCTGTGTTTAATTCCATAGAAATTTCTCAGTTATTAGTGCCAAGGGTCAGATGATAAGAGCTACACGATAAGCTTTTTCCATGCTGTTACGATGAGAAGACAGTCAGTGGAAATCAGTGTGGAAAAACCCCAACAGCCACAATAGCTGTGCCCACACCGTAGCTACCATCAGAGCTGTCGCTCGTAATGCACCGAGGAAGAGACCAGTGGGAAGCGTGGTGGAAGCGGATGGTGCGGGTGGCGCCCAGCTCGCTGCTCCCACCCTGGAGCTGTGGCCGAGATCTCTGTCTATGTTTACCTCGGGGAAGTAATACAAATACTTGCCTGATTTTAAAAGGGTATTGAAGCATGAGTTGCTTGTAAGTTTGGACTTGGAATTCCAAAAATGAAATGCCTACATACAAATGCAGATTATCCCTAATGTATTTTGAAAGTGCTAAAATAACATTACAGAACTATTGTTGAAGTCAACTTAAAACTCCCTCAATGAGAAACAAAACCGCGTGTCTCAGAATTGTCATAACTCTGTTTTTTGGGCAGCCCTTTTTCTCAGGACTGCTCCTGGACTCTTCACCAGTAGCAAACTGAAAAATAAGCCTGCAGGTTAATGATTCATGTGCCCTCCTTATAAATAATATGATGACCTTTGCTAGTTAAGCTGAATCATTCATGAGAGATAAAGAAAAAATAAGTTGAAGATATCCACGTGACCTCACATGTAAAGATCAGACAGGACCATCATGAGGCATTGGTCACGTTTAATCGCTGTGTCATTTTTATGCCAGTTACTGTTCCCAGTCTAGATGAACATGCTTAAGAGCTTATGGTAGTAGAAGGGAACTGTTTGGTTTAAACAAAAGTTTGAGGAATAACTTACTCTATTCTGATTCTGTCCTTGATTTCTTGTGTCACTTGACAGTTGTCATTTAACTGCTCTGTGTGTTTTTCCCCAGGATAGGAACAGGATTAACATTACCTTACGTGGTCAAAAGGGTTTCCTCAGTTCCCAGTGAGAGGGCCTTACACTGTAAAGCCTGCTTTTGTAAGGACTGGGGTGGCGACGCTGGGGTTTGGTTAAAAGTCTGTGACGTTCATTGCTTGATTGTTACTGGTGTGATTTTGCCGTCCGCTTCTCATTAAAGCTGCTGTACCATGTATATCATTTCTAGGTGTGAAAGACTCGAGGAGCAGCTAAATGACCTGACTGAGCTCCACCAGAATGAGATCCTCAATTTAAAGCAGGAGCTGGCCAGCATGGAGGAGAAAATTGCCTATCAGTCTTACGAGCGAGCCCGGGACATCCAGGTGGGTGACAGAACCAGGGGCACTCAAGTCCTGACTTCCACCGGCCCTTTCTGTAACGCGCTCACTTTTGAAACAGTTCTGTGATTCAGTATTTGGTGCACGTTGATGAGTTGTGGAAGGGCCTTTGTTCCCTCTCTGACCCTCGGGTGTCTGTCCAGGTCCCTTCTCTAAAGAGGGGCTGTGCCCACCCACCCGCAGGCAGTTCTGCCCCCGCGGGAGCCCGGCCTGCCGCTGGCGCCGGAGCAGAGTTCCTCAGTAAGTTGCAGCCGCGTGAAAGCCTGCGCCCCCTTTCTGTGCAGGGTTGTGTAGGGCATTAGAAACTAACGGGCCGTGACCTGAACGCTTCTTTTACAGTAGCGTTCCCAGCAAACTGACCCTGGGCGCGTTTCTGTGTCACTAATTTTAGAGCAGTGATCACATATGTCTGAGGAAAAATGGCTTTGTGTGTCCACTGCATTGCACCAGGAAACAATTCTTTCTGTTGGTTTGCCCAAATAAGGAGGCATTTTAAAAAGAGAAGTTTCTTTCGATATGTAAAAGACCAAAGCTATGAAAACAGAGATTATGGTGTTGGAGGGCCTTCCACAGAGCAAAAGACGTGGGAGATGATCTGAGCAGCCGCTAAACCTTCTAAAGAAAGGCCTATTCAGAAAGAGATCTATCGTCCGTTTTAAATACTTGTGCTAGTTTTAGCAGGCATCTCGGTTTTGATCGCTGACGTGAGATATTTATAGCGTGAGCAGAGAATTGTAGGTCAAAGTTCTGCCTCTTTCCTCCCCGCGAGGAGCCTCGGGCAGGTGATTTCCCCCGGAGCCAGGGCCGGCCGCGCTGCTGGCACGCGTGTGGCTCCGGCTGCGAGCCCGGTGGAGCCAGCAGCCTCCTGGGTTGCGCGCTGCTGGAGGAGGCTGATCGGTTTGCCCCGAGCTTTCAGGGGCCATAGCTGAAGAGAAGCCCTCGTGTTTCATTGACCTCCACAGGCATGATGCAATGGCAGAGAAATGTAACAGGTGACAGTGACCTTTAAGGTTAAAATAAATCAGCGTCTGCGGACAGTGGTGCCGTGGCCTCTGACAGGGGAAACGGGAGGCTCTCCCTTGGGGGCATGTGCCAGTGTTCAGGTCTTGTTCTCTCTAATTTAACATGGCAGGAAGAAGTAAGGTTGAAAACTTGAAATGGGGATTTCTCAAAAGCTTTTTTAAATCTTCATTTTATGATTCAGCACTTTTAGTGTAAACGTGCAAATTGGGACAGACTGTTCCTCAGCATTGCTGGGGAAAAGGTAAGTGTTAAGTTTTCTTGCGTAAAAAACTAGTTAAGAGCACGGGCTGATGTTGCAGCGGAACAGTGACAGGGCAGGGAGTCCTGGTTCCGATTTCTGTGGTCAGTCTGAGAGAGACTGCTGCTTGCTGCAGACTTTGAGATGGTATCCAAAGTTGGCATTTAGGTCTGAGAAAAACAACGCTGAGGGGAGGGTTAATGGAACAACTGTAACTTTGAATCTCCAAGAGCAGAAACTCTCATTGCATTAATTGCCTTAAAACCCCTCCTCCTCCTCCCTAGCCCACCGGCATGTCGCCAGTGTTGCACTGCAGGTTGGGTTGGTCCGCTTGAGCTTCAGCACTGTGAAAAGGTCTGAAAACAATCGCCCCCAAGTCAACAGTGCTTTAGAGATGTTTTGTACAGGATAGTCTTCTCCTCCCACGTACTTTGGCTTTGCCTCTTCCTAGAGGCAGTTTCACAAGTCTCATGCTTCTTACTCTTCTCCGAGACATCTCCTTTCTCCGACCCTTGCAGTGTCACCTGGAGCTGTGCCAACGCCACGGCTTGCTGCGGTCTGGAGAAGGAGATCTTCCTCCTGGACACCAACTGGGCAGTCCCAGCCCTGCTGCTCCTCAGACCTTTCCCTGAGCTCATTCAGCTCACTGAGCAAGCAGAATGTGGCCGAGACTTTTTGATTAGTTGTTTTTGTTGACTTAGTTTTCCGCCAGGTTGGCTGGAGAATCGAATGGAGTCAGACAAGCGCAAGCCACTGCAGGGGAAGCGGTGGAGATGGGAGGCTCTGGGAATGTGCCTCCCAGAAGAGGAGGAGGAGGGCTGGCTGGACACAGCACCTTTGTCCCCGCTGAAATGAGCGGCTCGCTGGGTGCTCCGCTTTGTGGACAGACGGGCTGTCTGGTTGCTGAGGGCTGTCGGCATCCTCCTCCCTCCGGGCCCGACTGCACGGCACAGGGGTGGTAAGGTCCCGGGTGACCATTGCACCATGCGCAGGGACAGGCAGCGGACAGTGCAGAGTGGCGGCTGAAGTGTGTGTGTTGACACAGCCTGACTTCTGCCCAGGCCGTCATCTCTCTGTCGAGGCTCTCTGGTGTAAATGAGATGACGAGGCGTGTACAAACGGCGGTTCCTAGTTAACGAGGGGCTCCTCACCCTCAGTCCTATGAAATGGCTCAGCTTCCTCTACTCCTGCGGCAGGATTCGAAATGAGAGTAGTGACCTCCTGCAGGAGGTGCGTCAGGCACGGGGAGGGTGGCCCCGGTCTGGCTTGGTCGGTGCGGTAAGAGCCGTGGGCTGTGCACCGCTGGGGTGGACTTGTGGGGTGCTGACAACCCAGCGGTGTGTTCTTGCCCACAGGAGGCACTGGAAGCATGCCAGACCCGCATCTCCAAGATGGAGCTGCAGCAGCAGCAGCAGCAAGTGGTGCAGCTGGAGGGGCTGGAGAACGCCACGGCCAGGAACCTGCTGGGGAAGTTCATCAACATCCTCCTGGCTGTCATGGCTGTCCTCCTCGTCTTCGTCTCCACTGTGGCCAACTGCGTCGTGCCCCTCATGAAGACTCGCAATAGGACGTTCAGCACTTTATTTATAGTGGTTTTCATTGCCTTTTTGTGGAAGCACTGGGATGCCATCACCGGCTACTTGGAACGGTTCTTGTCTCCCCCCAGATGATGGCGGCAGGAATCGGCTGCATCGCCCTCCCGGCGCTCTCGGTGAGCAAGCGTGGCAAAGATTAGTCAGCAACTACTCCGCTGAAGTTTTAAAGTGTCCGAGTGAATTTGTTTACATTTAGAATAACGTTTTTTCTCTGCGAGATGCATTGCAATAGTATTTTTTAGATTTTATTCAAGAACTCTTTTTGGCGAGAATCCTGGATAATTTTTATGTAGCATGGTTCTCTTTGGATGCAAATCTTAAGATTCTTTAAAGTGTACAAAAGAAATAAAGAAAATACAGAAATTTGGAGCATACCAATGGGCAATTTAAATTGTGGCTTGAACTACTGTACTAAACCTGTCAGGAAGAAGAGAATGTGGTTAGCCTAAGATGAGCAAAGCGAAATCTAGTGCACAGCCTTGAGCGATGGTACCGCAGCAAACCTGTAACACTAAACTTTTACTGTGAAGTCTGCTCACATTCCATGTCCAAATGTATGCGTTCAGAGTGGTTTCTTTCCTTAACAAGAGAAAAACAGCGACGTGTGGATCTCTTTCCCAGCTCAGCGTCTGGGTTCACCGTTTGTGCTAACCTGACTTACAATAACTTTCTATAAGGCTGGCTGACTTTGCTAAGCATATGAAGTGGAAGCCTCATGCCATACACAGTAACTGCACAGTCGTGCTACAGTATTTTGAAGTAGTCCTTGAAATACTTGTCTTTAAGCAGAAGCCCTTGGTCGCACTTTTAAGGTTTTTTTTATATATGTATATTCACAGATTTAAAAAAAATCCAAACAGCATACTTGAAGAGTGTAATACTCAAACTCTCAGTGCTTCCTTATTGTTTCTAATAGGATTTTTTATTATAATTATTATTATTATTATTGGGGGTTTTTTTGGAAGGGGCTGGGAGGGTCGTTGCATTTTTTTTTTCCTTTTAAATAAAGAAGTGATGTTTTTAAATGAAGAAATGCGTGAATAATTGTGAGCCGTCTTGTCCTGAAACAGTTTTGAGGAGGGCAGAGAGTAGTTTCTAGTGCCAGCCTGTCTGGAGCGCAGCGCTATTCATATGCCATTTATCTGTCCTCCTGAGCATACAGATGCAGCATCATGAAAAACATCTATCTTCTCCACACGTTTTTGTCATGCAGGGCTTTTTTTTTTTTTTTTTTCTTTCTCNTTCTTTCTTTCTCCAGATGTAAAGGAGAGTATGTTTATATTCCTCATTTCCACATCATCTCTCATTCCTGGCCTCAGGATAAGAATAAGGAATTTCTCTTCATCCCTTCCTAGGGAAAAGACAGGTTCTTTTAAGGAAAGAAATACTGAATCAACAGTCCACTTAAAAGAATGGTTGTCTCAGAAATAGCTCTGATTTAATTTTTAAATAAACCCCTAAAAAATGAAACCAAAGTTTTCCTCCTGTCAGGCTCTGGTAAGATCATTGTGTGTCTGTGTAGAGATCTTCTTTGTACGCTGTGCCTGTGCGGTGTGCCATAGAGAGCATCCTCTTCTTCAGCTGCGGGGGCAAGTACTCGCTGTAGGTACCTTTTGGAAGCCCCAAAGGAAATGTCAGCTTCCAGTGTAACTCTCAAGTCCAGCAACATGCCCGTGCTGGGGACCTCTTGGTCCTGGCAGGCCGGCGGTGTGTCTAAGGAATCCGTGTTCACCCTGTGCTGGGTTTTTAACTGGTGTCCCTCTCACTGTAACAAAGCCAAGAGTCAACTGCCTTCTCCATGAAATCCAAAAAGACTCCGGGATTCTCTTTCAAAACCATTTATGGTGTTCAGTTGGATCTTACTGTTTTCCTTCCTTCTTTCCAGGCTTAAGTTCCCTCTAGGAACCAAGTGTTGCCCAAGTGACCTAAACCGGTTGAATCATACATATACATATATGGAACATGTACATCATAGATACATATACACACACAGAAGCCTAGGAGCTTACGCGATGATGCACGTTCTGGGTTCTGAGAAATTCCCTCAGATTACATCAGCAGCTTTGAGGGTCTTCTGATTGCCAGCGGAGCAAGCCCTCCGCCGCCGTCCAACCATCCCGCTTCCTCCAAAGGTCTGTTTCTTTCTTCCCGTAGTCACAGGATACTCAGGTACCCCTCTCCCCCGGGATCCCAGCACGCCTCTGCCGCCCTGCGCTAATCTGCTCCTGTCCTACTTAAAACACAAACTGCCAATTGCAACTGACTCAAGCCAAAAATAATCATGCTTTCCACAGAGCTGCAGACAGAGCAAAGGTTGCACAAACGTTCCCTCCCGAGACCATGCTTCTAGCGCCAACGAAACCCTGTTCTGTTCACCGCCCTTCTCTGGCTGATTCAAATTACGTGGGTAACCATCGTCTTCCCATTCCGTAGGTTTTGTCAGAAACAAAGGTGCGAATAACAGTAAGAACTGATTTGACACATAACTGAAAAGCTTTGTTGCCTTTCTTTCTGAACCTGGCCTTTGCACCTCTGTTTTTCTCAGTTTTGATCATGCTAGAATTGCTCCTGGTAGGTTCTTCTGTGGTCAAAGCAGGAAGGAGTTGAAAGCCAATGGATCCGGACACTCGGTGCCCCCCGTCCATAGTATTCGAAGGAAGTGTTCTTCCTTTTCTTCTTTATATCCTAATTTCATTTAGTGTCTCAACTCTGTGTTGTCTTCAGTAAATAATTGCTAACTTGCCAGAAGGCGCAGGCTTAATAGAAACTGATCACCTCAAAACTGTTTGGTGAAGGCCATGTACATACGGTTCTGGACAATGTCTGTCTGTCTGTCTCTTTCTCTCTCGACAGTTCCTTCCATTCCAGAAAGTTGTCTGCAGTAATGCCATATATGATGCTGCATCCACTTTTCATATCCTAACACAACTGCCATGTGTTTTGCCTTTTGCATTAGCAGAACGTTTTGGGGTTTTCCTCCCTCTTCAATTTGAAGGTCTGTGATGATTTCTGATAGCTTAACAATGATTATATTGTTGGAAATGTGATTCTAGCTTTAAAGCTCCCCTTCCTTGTACGTGGTTGTGTTTGCTCTCTTGATGAAGCGTTTCTGGATGACGTGTAGAAGACAGTTTCTGCCATGGATGTGAGTGTGCGTGTGAGTACCTTTTATTAGCCTTCCTATGGATGTAAACTTTTTAGTGACTGTCTCCGGGTTGCAGAATGTTTCCCAAAACATTTCATATTCAGAGTTGAAACGATTCTGGAATTGCTTAGATATGTTTAGCACATATCGACTTGGCATATAAAAAGGGAAGAATATAATGGACTGTGTTAGTTCAAAAAGCAGCAGCTCTTCATTGAAATTCTATGGTTCAAATTAAGTTCATCTGTTTCCCCCATTTGCTTTTGCGATGTAAAGAAGAAAGAAAATCTTGATGCAAGAAAATTTACCATTTAAAATTTTATAAAGTTCTCTCTCCTGTCAGCCTTATTAGTTTAGTTTAACGATACTGAGCATGCTCACAGCAATTACTTCATTGGTTTATTCCAGTCCCATGAGTTCTTGGGGTCTGATCAGATGAAATGTTGAGTTCTGTACATGTTGCACTGGGACAGAAAAGTACTGTCTTTCAGCTTTGAAAATATGCATTTTTTTTTAATTAAAAAAGCAGCATTATAACAAAAGAAGCCAAGCTACAAAAGCGTTCAAGATTGGGTAGTTTTGCCAGTTTTTAAGTGAATTCTGAATGTGGCTAAAGAGTTACAAACCCTGTGTGTCTGTGTTGTGTATGCCAGGTGGTATAGTTGTAGGCAATTGACTTAGCTGTAAGTGTGTTTTAAAAGTGTAAAAAAAATAAACAGAAAAACTCACTTGCACGGGTTGAAAAGTACAGAAATGACACTTGTGAACGTAACACTGTAGTTTATAGATCTTAAGCTGCTAATTGTTGAGAGAGATTTACATTTGTCTTGTCTGATTGTCGCAGATTTATCTGTGACACTTTTACTGTATATAAAAACCTTTAAATAAAGACCTCAGCTATTAACACTGGCCTGATTTGGATGTTTCCAAAGGGACGGGGTGGGGGTCAGGGAGAAAAAGAGGGGTGTGTTAAAACCATGCTGAGTCCTAATAGCTCAAAATATGAGCAGGTCCTCCACCGATGGGATCATCCAACTTCATCCTATAATGAGCCATGCAGCGCCTGGGCATGGCGAGAATAAATTGGCTGCATTGTTTGGTGACTGCGGGCAGAGGGGGAGGAAGAGCAGCGCTGCGTTCTGCCTCGTCTGCTTCCCTCCCATCCACCCGGAGCGCGGGACGGGCTCTCTGCCGGGTCACCGGACCTGTTCGTGTGGCCGGCACGTCACGGCGTTGCTCTGCCTGCCCTCCCTGCAGTGCCGTACGCCTCCGTTTGGAGGTGGGTACAATCAGCTGAGGTGCCTGGCCCAAGAGGTGTCTGTCTGGGAGTTGGTCCGTATCTTCCAGCTCTGAGCAGTCTGTCCCTGGACTGCCCCAGTGGAGGAGGGCCGGCGCTGGCTCGTGCTCCTTTGGGCTTTCCTCACTGGGACCGCAGGATCAGCTCTGCTGAGCTGCATGTGCAGAGGAAGGTGCCTCACCTGTATTTCTCACGTGGATCTCCTGATGGAGCAGCTCTGGGCCCAGCTCAGCTTTGATCAGGAAGAATTCAGCTGGTGGGACAGCGTTCACTAAGCGAGAGCCCGCTCCCTCTGAGGAGAGGCGAGAGCCTATATGATGTTGGTTGGGCCACCACTCTAAACGTATATTGTCTGCCAGGTTTCATAGAAGAATTTCTGAATTTTTTAGTATTTGTACAAGCTGGAAGTGAGCTCATCCTCTTGGTTTTTGGTCACGTGGCCTCAAGAACACAGAACCAAGGAGGGAACGGCAGCAACTTCTTTAAGGGGAAGGGACTGAGTAATTTTCTTTGTTTTCAGGAAAAGATGCAAGCGCTGTAAAACCAGCGAGAGATCAAAAGCAAAAGCAGCTGTTTGCAGTGATTTTTCTCTATAGTCTCCCCACAACCAGAATGGAAATTCCAGCAGACGATAGATAAAGCGAGTGCGTGGGGCTGCTTTTGCTGGAGCTGTCTGCCTCAAGAGAGATTGTGAAGTTTAATGTTTCTGCATTCTTTTGGGGGGAGTCACCTGGTAGGTGCTGGCTGGACACCGTGTGGTTGTTGAACGTGGCTCAGGATCAATAGGGGCCGTGATGCCCAAGTGTGAAAGCAGTGGCCTTCTACTCCCGCGTCAACAGTTTTAATCCCAACACTAAGAGGATTAGGAGTCGTTGCTCAGCTTTTTGGTTAGTCTGTGGGAAGTGGTTTGATAGCTCCACCCACGTCCTGGGGACAAACAGGGATGTGGCAAGGGTATGGCTACATGGGGTTGCCACAGTGGAGGCGAAGAATTGGCTGCTCTTTCTGACTGGAGCAGTCATTCTTCCAGGTCAAATCACAACATGTTTATGTGTTGATAGTGGAAATTTGGGCAAACAGACAGCTCCCTACCACAAGAAGTCTCAAGCTGTTTCTTAACAAGCACTAAATCCACTTTCTGCTCTAAAGGACAGTGTTGGTCAGTGGTTTGTTGGCCTCAGTGGAGCGTCCCACACTGATGAGTTCAGCAGAAATGGGAAGTGGGTTCTCTGCCGCTTGCGTCGGCATGAAGTGGGACATCCCTGGGCAAACCAGCTCTGCTGAACGGCTCACTTCCTACCCAGGTCCCCAGCCAGGTCTCTTCTGAACTTGGGAATGAGTCACCACGTACGTGTGCTCTGCCTTTGCACCGTCCTTGTGCCGGCCCTGGCCCAGGGGCTGTCTGAGGGGCAAAGCAGGAGCAGGGTGGGAAGCTGTTCGGTTTCCAGCGCAGGTTTGCCTGTCGCCTGCCGGTGCGCAGCTGGTGCGCAGCCTGCCCTGCAACCGGGAGGGCTGAGGGAGTTCAAAACGTTTCTCCATGACATAAACAAAAGCACTTAAATCCTGCGGAGGTTAACTGAGTTATCCGCTGTGACATCCCTGAGAGCATCACTGTTTCCAGTTTCATTGTTTGAAGAAAACTTTTTTGTTTCCAGCTGGTTTGGGCATTGCTGCCGCAGCCGGACATCACCCACGTGTCTCCAGCCCCTTAACGTGAACACAAGCGCTGGGTGAAGGCAACCCCAACTCATCCTTGGCCTTGCAGAAGGTGTCACTCGAGGGGAGGCTGCTGAGGGGTGCGCGGGCTTTGGGGGAGCTCCTCGCTTGGGGCGGGGAAGGAGCTGCGAGCCGGGAAGTGCGGCTCATCCTCACATGGGGCACACCCCGAGCGCAGAGTGGGTGTTTGGGAAAGGCACGTCCTGGTTGCGTGGGAGAGGGATCCTGAGAGGAGAACGGGGACCACATGAGGAGCAAGTCACGTTTCCTCGGCAGAAGACATCCTCATGGAAAGAGCATCCCTCTGCGCTCACGCCCGGTGCAGTGAGGCGGTTACGCGCCTCGGCGGGGGGGGGGGGGGGGGGGGGGGGNGGGGGGGGGGGGAGCGCTCTCCCTGTGCTTATGTTCCTTCCAAAAACGTTCTTTTCAGAGGTCTCAAGTCAGCTCTGCTCCCGCACCGGTCACATCCGCATTTCCCTCCCTCGCTGGAAGCACTGTCGGGGGCGGCTGGCGTTCCCTCTGCCGCCTCCCTCCCGCTCCCGGCGGGGACGTGCTGCCGGTTACCGGCGGCGCCGGCGGGGAGGCGGACACGGGCGGGGAAACCAACGGCACCGGCGCTCTCCCGCGGGCTCGGGGCCGGGGCGCCGGGGGGGAGCAGGGGCGCCCCGGGGCCCTCCGCGGGGCTGTGGCGGGGCCGCGGTGGGAACCGCTCCCACGCGAACCGTTCCCGTTCAGGGCGTCCGTTAGCTGAAGGGTCCCAATGGCTCTGACCGAACGTACGACGCTCTGCAGAGCGCAACAGCCGCCCCAGCAAAACCTCACCGAAGCCCTCCCGCGGGGCGGGCAGCGCCGGGACCCCCCCCGGGACCCCCCGGGACCCCCCGGGACCCCCCGCCCGGGGCCGCCGCCCGCGGGGAGCGGGGACCCACCGCCGCGCCCCGCCCCCACCGCCCCCTGGCGGCCGTAGCCGGCACCGCCCGCGCGCCGCCCGCGGTCTCTGTCGCCCCCCGGCGGCCGCGCGGCGCAGCACCGCGGGCCCGATCCCCGCAGCAGCCCCGGGGCCGCCGCGCCGCCGGGCGGCGGGTTTCGGCTGCTCCCCCGGCAACGGCGGCGGCGTCCCCCGCGGCCGCCCTGCCGCTCCGCACGGGAGGGGCCGCGCCGCAGCCCCGGACGCGCGGCGGGGGGCGCCCGGACGGCGGGCGGCGGGGGAGGCCGGTCCCGGTGCCGCCGGTGCGGGGCCGTGCGGGCGGAGGGGCGGCCCCCCCGGGGGGGGGGTGTCCCTGCTCTGCCGGGCACGCGGCGCCCTGGAGCGCGAGGGCCGGGAGCCGCGGCCCGGACCCGGCCGGAGTCTGCCCGGGCGGTGGGAGCGGGGGGGGGGGCGGGCAGCGCCGGGGCAGGCCGGGGCCGCAGAGCCCGGGCAGGCACCGGCCATCGCCGCGCAGAGCTGGCCCGAGTGGCCGCCCGGGCCGGGAGCTTCTGGGCACCGTGCCCAGGGCCGAAGGAGCGCAGGGACCCCCCGGGGCTGTTCTCTCCCGCGGTGGCTGCACGGTTCGCCAGCTGCGTCCTGGCCCCGCTGCCCCTGGCTGCCCGGGCGTGGGAACGGCCACCAGCAGCAGCCCCGGCACTCGCACAACCCGCCTCGCCCCGCGTGCAGGCAGAACCTCTGTGGTCCCCAGCACAGCCGTCCGGCTGGGTCGTCATTGCTGTGTCCCCCCAGAGCAGCACTGGGAGATGCGGGGTGGCGTGGAGACCATGACCCCCCCAGTTTCACAAACACCCTGCTGATGCTGATGTTGCTGCTGGCTCTGGGGGATCCCTGCCGCACAAACATCTCAGCCTCGCATCTCTGTCGCTGGGCCACAGCAGCACATCACATTCCCGAGCTGCTCCCGTTGAGCAGGACCCCTCTCTGCCATGGCGCAGCGTCACTACAGAAGTGACTCAGTGGCTGTAATGGTTTCAATCCACTCCTGTATCCGTCGGCCCAGGTGAGGAAGAGCCTCTCTCTGGGCAGACCCGGCAGTCCCTCTCTGGATCCTGCACACACAGCATCCAGGCCCGCACTCAGCTCCGATGACTGCGTGGAAAGGATCGTGAGGCCATGGGCTGTGGCTCCGCAACGCGCCATTGCCCCGGGCCTGGAGGGAGCTATTCCAAGGCCTAATTGTTTATGGCACACATTGATGGCTCTCAAACCAGCTTTCACATAAGGCTGAATGCGCTGCTGCTGTTGTGTTAAGCATGGCTGGGTCTGTGATTACAGTGAGAATCAGTCATGTGTCCGATCTGGAGCTTTCCTCTCCTCTCCTCAAAGCGGGGCTGGAGTCTACAAAAATTTGGTGGCATGCTCTTCCCTGCTTCAACCACCCGCACTAGCGTGCCAGACAGGCTCTGTTGGGCACACAGGTCTCACCCCTGCTGCCGCCTGGCTTGTTCTTGTTTGTGGTGTTTGCTGGCGACTTCAGGCTTGATGTCTGCTCTGGCTCCTGGACAACGTGTTGTCCTGTTGCGGACCTGCGCAGCAGCGGAGGGGAAGCGTGCTGACCGAGGCTCCCCGAGGGCCCGCCTCAGTCCTGCTCTGGTGGGGTTGTGTGTTCAGCAGCCGAGATCCCACACAAAGGCGCCTTTTCTCTGATGCAGGGTAGGCTCTTCTTAAAAAAAGAACAGGAAAAAATCATATGAGATTTGGAGGTTCTCTGGGGACAGGACAGAGAGAGCACAGGAACAACGGCCACATTGATAAATTCCCTGTTTCCTGACGCCGGCCAGGGAAGTGGCAGCGCTGCAGAGCGGCAGGGGCTGGAGGCGGCAGCCAGGCCAGCTCCGCGGGGAGATGGCCCATGGGGCACACAGGCACACGGCAGTGCAGGCAGAGCTGGCAGGGAGAAGCTGCCTTCTCCCCTGGGGCGAGATAAGCCTGCAGAGGTTCAGCCTGAAGATGCTGTCTCCTGTTAGCAAAATGCCCACCGTCTTTCTGCCGTGTCCCCCTCCCAAGTGCTGGTTACAGCTGGCACCTCTGCCAAGTGCTAACAGTGCGGTTAATTACTGGGGGCAGGGTGCGGACACAACCGACACTGGGGAGGGCGCAGCGTGCAGAGTGAGGGATGCCTGTGGTGTGGGAACAGGGCTGGTAAAAGCAGGGGGCTGACCAGGAATTGTCTTTTAACGAGGCTGCTAAAAATCCTTCCCCCTCGCCCCATCAGCAAAAGGAAATCTGAGGCTCCGCTATCCTGGACGCTCTTTTGGTTTGCTCTGGCACGTGGACAGTGGCAGGAGCTGCCCACGGAGCCCTGCACAAGGATTCACCCACTCAAAAAGAGAGCGAGCTGGAACATCCCATCTGACCCCCAAATGACTCAGGTCCTTCTGTGGGGCTCTGTGGGGACAGCCCAGCTCCACAGCAGAGAGCTGTGAGCGTTGGCTTGAGCCTGGGGCTGAGACTCAGTGGCTCTGGGGACAGTGGCTTGCAACAGGGCTTGCTGCTGGCACGGCCAGCTCTTGCGAAGTGCAGCGGCGGTGAAGCTGTTCCTGCCGTGGGCGTTCGTGGGGAGGCCTGGAGCCAGCTG
Source organism: Himantopus leucocephalus (assembly GCA_003993805.1). Taxonomy (NCBI): domain Eukaryota; kingdom Metazoa; phylum Chordata; class Aves; order Charadriiformes; family Recurvirostridae; genus Himantopus; species Himantopus leucocephalus. Next base: position 23,170,158 of record RSEF01000012.1, on the reverse strand, counting down.
CTGTGGTGTGCTGATACAGGGGGGAGCGTCTGCTTTTCCTCTCCGCTGCGCTGGCTGATAAGCACAAAGCGTACGAAGAGGAGAGGGAAAGATGGACTTACCCCGTCTCCATGTCTGATAGGGAAACACAGGCAAGGCACGGTTTGTAGGTCGAGATAATAGCTCTGGCTAGGCTAACCTAAACATGTTTTACACACAGATGTAGCAGTGAGAAGGAGTGATAATGGCAGCGGAGTAGATAGATTGCTCCTATCTGGGTTACAAAAGGGCTTTTATTTAATTATACTCAATTCGCTTCCTCTGCCTCTGGATTCCTCCACTGCTGGCGCAGGGCTCGCTGGTGCCTGCCGCCCGGAGGCAGCAGCAGGCAGCGAGGCAGCGGGTGCCCGTGCCCCGGGGACCTGACCTGACGCTGCTCGGGGCGGTCGGAGCAGCCGCATGTGGGTGTCGAGCCCGAGCTCCGTGCAGCGGTGCTGTAGGACCCCTCATGCACCAGCCGGCTTCCCGGGGACTGCGTGCGGGTGAAGCCCACGCCCCTCCGGCTGGCTTGGCTCGAGCCCCGCGCTGATTTTATTGTGGCTGCGGCACCTGGCAGAGCTGGCACGCACTCCGCTGCCTTCTATTTTTAAGACTTGCCTTTGAGCATGTGCATGGGGCAGCTGCCGTCCCCACAGATCTTGTCAGGGTGATGGTGAGGCTCAGCTGGTGGGAGAACACTGCCCCCGCTCTGGGACAGAGGCATCCAGAAGAGTCCCGGGTCCAGGGACAGCCAGGACCGTGAAGGTCCTCCCGGCTGCACCACCCAGACCAGAAGTCTTCACAGTGGAGTTTCCCCTTGCTGAGGCGTCTCCCCCCCGATGATACCAGGGACGGGGTGGGAGGAGGTCTGTCCAGGGTGCCCCTGAGTACTCAGGGAGCCAGCAGCCCTGCTTGGGTCCCCGGTGCTGCATCGGCTGCTGGCAGCTCACGGACCCAGTGGGGGAGTGGGGACACAGCGCTTGTGCCCCTGAGTGCCTCCCCCAGTGACGCCAGGCTGGGCCATGTCCAGGCTCAAGGTGCAGACGGAGGACCAGGAAAGTCCCGATGGCCAGCCAGGCGCCCCGGGGCTCGCTGCCCGCCCCACTGGCAGCAGCACTTGAGGCCCCTCCGGACGAGCCCCGGTTTTGCTCCTGGAGGCCGGAGGTCTGGTGCTGGTGCCAGGGGTCTCACCCCGTGGGCGCGGGCTTTGGGCAGGGAGCGGGGGTAGAGGAGAGCAGGAACTAGCTGTTTTTTCTTGCCACACTTCCCGTTTCCGCTGTTTGTGGCCATTCCCGCAGTCCGAAGCCAGATCACAGCTTTTAAAGGTGCTGTTTTTGCTTCTCTATTAGCACTCTTTGGCTCTGACTCACTTCCTTTCCCACCGCTGCTCGTCCTTGGCAAATGCTGAAGGAGGTCCCTCTGCGAGCTCCCATCCAGGAGGCCGGCGGAGCAGCTCCTGGCATGCTTTGCTCCGTTTCCTTCAGCATGAGCAGTTTCAGTGACCTGCCAGGTCACAGACACACAGGCTGAGGTTCAGGATATACCTGTGCTCGCCTAAACCTTGCTCCCCACCCACGGGCTTCTTAGGAGGAGCAAGCCAACACTAACCAGTTGTCGTTTTTTTCCTTTTATTGCTGGCTTTGAACTTGTGGGTTCTCACCCAGGTTGTTTGATTTTTTTGTCTGGAGCATCTGGAAACCCTGAGAATTTCGGACAGTGCAGGTAGTAGTCACAACATACAGGTAATCTATCCCTGCCCTTTCAGAGAAGGAGGATCTGGGCAGGGCTGAAGCTTTTCCATAAGGAAGCTTCTAACAGATGCTTGAAGCTCTGGCTAAGGATGCATTAATTAACCTTCAGGGACTCCTGCCAAGCGGCCCTCCTCCAGCCAGGCACAGGGAGGTGGAATGACATCCCCGAGGTCACTGACGGCATGGGTGGCAAGTCTGGGGATGGGACCTTTGAGCCCTTGGCTGCTTGCAGGAATATGGGCTGCTCCTCTGCGAGTGTGAACAGGAGCATGGGTGTGAACGGGAGCACGGGTGTAAACGGGAGCACGGGTGTGAACGGGAGCACGGGTGCCAAAGGCCTCGCAGCGTGCCTGCTGCCGGGCGCTCCTCCGAGGTGGGCACGGGCTGCCCTGGTGTTGGTGCTTGGAGCCTCCTGCTAACGTCCCTCCGGTGTGGCGATAGGCAGGGTCCCCGCTCCCCTGAGGAGCCACACTGGTCTCCAGCCACTGCCTAAAGTCTTCTGGAGAGGTGGGAGAGATTTTGAAGCAACTGCCAGCCCCCAGTGTGTCCCCTCTGCCCTGTGAGCTGCAGGGGGGGGGGAGGGGGGGGCAGAACGCAGTTTTTGTCATGCTGAGAAAAAAATCACATGAAGCCTGGTTGCTTTTCCACCTTGATTTACTATCAGCTTTGACAAGCTCTGTCTCTTGGCTCCTCCGATACTGCCAGCCGTGTCTAATGCTGTTGATTTGATAATATATCTAATCTGGCTTGCTTGAAAACGCCCGGTATCTCAGAGCTGCTGTTCTCCTACTTGAACCATCTTCCTTCCTTGCCTTCTTTCTATCTTTCCCAGCTGGGGCCAATCTGTCCGGGAAATAGTCCAATTTGCTTCCATCTGATGGGAGCGGATCCCAGCTCCATTCCCTTCATCTACTCTGGAGTCAAAATCAGCCTAGGTCATTATTTTGAAATCCTTCATTTTCCTCCTCTGCATTTTTGCTGCTGCTTTTCTCCCGCAGCCGAGGCACTGGTGAAAATACCTCTAAATACCTCTTCCTTCAGGATTTTCGCAGAGCAACCACCACCCACTTGGTGCAACATGGACATTTGAGGTCCAGACAAGATATTCTCCAATTTTTAGAGCCTCCCGTGGTCTGAGGAGGGGCACTAGCATCCTCTGTTAGATGCAACTCAAACTAGTGGATCCGGGACAGGCCTGAATCTCTCTGCAGGCATTCCCTGAGGGCTGGGGGCACCCAAGGTGTGTGAAGCCCCTTGAGCCTGGCACGTGGCGCCCTCCGTCGTGTGCCTCCCACGGCTGCCAGTGGAAGGCCGGGGTCTCTGTTACGTGGTGGCATGTTGCTAAAGGACCTCTTGGCCCCTCTCACAGAATCACAGAATGGTCAGGGTTTGAAAGGGCCTCTGGAGCTCATCCATTCCCACCCCAAAACCTGCGCCCAGGCGGGTTTTGAACATCTCCAGCGAAGGAGACTCC
>RSEF01000012.1:23152535-23166815 GCA_003993805.1 Himantopus leucocephalus | reverse complement strand
CAGGTCCCTCTCTGCAGAGCTGCTTTCCAGCAGGTCAGCCCCCTTCTCAGTCCGTCAGCACTCGCTGGATGGGACAAGGAAGGGCCTGGCCGAGCTCGCTGTCATGCTGGGTGCAGGTGTGGTGCGGGGCACTCACAGGCCTTAACGGCCCTGAGCCGCCCCACCTGGAGCCCCCACCCTGGCCAGGGCCCAGGAGCTCATTTAAGCCCAGGGCTGGACGGGCTTTGGGCCTCTGCTGTAGCCTTGTCTCTGGTCCTGTCTTCTTTTGTGCTGGGGCCGTCCTTGCTGCTTCCCCAGTGCTTGGCATGGTGGGGGAGCGAGATGCACTGCTTCTGCACTGCCGGTGTCCTTCCACCTCGCGTGGCGCTTGGCCGGGGTTGCAATCACTTGTCTCGACCCCCCCAGGACTGTGATTTAAGCGGAGCCATGAACTCAGCCAGTGCCATGTATCCAGGGTCTCTGATGCAGTGTGAGCATGTTAATGTTATTTACAAAGTATCTCCTGATCTGAAGCACTGCGGCTTCGGCCAGGCTTTGCAGAAGAGGGTGTACCTTCAGACTGAAGTAGATGCTGTCTCTGGTGTCAGGGGCCTGGCAGGAGAGGACGAGGCCGTGTCGGGAGCGGGAGAGGCGGCCATCCCCATGCGCAGAGTTTCCCCCGCAGCCCTCTGGCTGTCCGCACAGCAGAAGTGGGCACCTGGGTGCTCTGGTCGCCGGGGGCGAGGAGACTGCGGTGGAGGAGCCCCCTGGACGGAAACACTGCAGATGTTGTAATCTTGCATGGAGCTTTGCCCAGAGCTTGGCCTTGTTTAATGCAGAAGCCCGCTGCTACGAGACCTGTGTCTCCACTGCTGCTGCTCGGTGGAGGTGGGGGCTGCACGTACGGATCCACAGACAAACGGCGGTGTCTGTCAGCCCCAGGAAGCGTTGTCAGGAGAGATCAAGGGAAGCTCTTTGCACTGTCCCTGGCACAGCTGCACGGAGAGGCAAACATGGCCCGTTGAGGAGTGCAGAGCGAGGCAGCGTGGGGCCGCCCGCGGGCTGTGGAAGAGCTGGATGCATCCCGCAGAGCCACTGGGAACTGCAGGTGAGTGCCGTGTACATACGTGAGATGCTGCCAGGACATCCTTCTCTTGCTGGGGGGGTCTTCAAGCACTACAACCACAGTAGCACTGGCCATCCGTGCCTCTGCCATCCTGGGGAACCGAAACTGGTAAAGCCTCTGAGGAAGTGCTCCCAGTTTGTGTGAGTCAGGTTTTCCAGAGCATTGCTGGTCACCATGAGGTGGCATGGGAGGTCCTGGTGACACAGCTGGGGGTGGCCCTGTGCATCTCCCTGGGATCAGAGCCATGCCCTGAAAACCGGTACAACCCTCATCTGGGGATCGAGGCTTCCAGCCGCCCCGTCTGGGCACAGGGGGGAAAGTGGGGAGGACAGGTTGGCCCCTGCCTTGGGGCACCGCGTTCAGAGTGATCTCAGCAGGGTGTGTAGACTGGTGCTTGTGAAAATACTGAATTGCCCAGCGTAGCTGGTTGGACACTACAGGTAACGGGGTGTCCATTTGGCCTGCAGTCAAAAGTGCTTTAAGCTTGTATGTCAAGGAATGCAAACCTGTGGCAAAGCCCATCCCTCCTAAAGGAGGGGCGGTGACATGGCGGAAAGCGGGGAGAGCCGGACCTAATGCGCTTGTCCCCGTGCGGGCTGAAACGTTCTCGTCGAGTGCGAGGGGTCTCTGCCCCCATTGCTGCGCTGCCCGCAGAGGACAGGCTGATGCATCTGAGATGGTCACTAAGCCTTTCCTAACTTGATAGTGGTGAAAAGAGAATCACCGCTGAATTGTCTAGTTTATGGATCCACCAAGTTAATTAACCATGATTGATAAGTCACTGCCAGAATGAACCATGCTGTGGGTTTATCTGTATAATCCCTGTTTGTGTGTTTAAAGACTGATAGGAGAGCCAAAGGAAAAAAAAAGATGCAGACAAAAAGATAAGGCTGAAGATGCATGGTGATGTCTTGGAAATTTAATTTAGCAGGGAAAATATCCCTTTTAAAACTACATTATTAACTGCTGTCAAGTGACAGCCATTTGGCCTTCACGTGCTGTAGATGAATTCAGCCAAGTTGTATCAGACCTCTTTTGAAAGCACGGTGTGTGCCACTAACCGGGCTTCTTCCCTGGCGCTCCGGGTGCATAAAATCTGCATGATTGCTTTGCGATGGGGCTTGTCAACAGAGACTGCAGCTGGGTTATGAATCACTTTAATTTGTCATGTGAGCTGGTTTCACACCAATATCTCTGGAGGGAAAACGCTGGAAAGTTGGGGGAGGGAGGAGAGGGGATGTCAGACGCAACCTCCCCACCCTGGTTCTTGATGGAAATGTTTCTCCCTCTCCACCAGTTAATGACTAGTCCTAATTTAATAGAATGGAGCGAAGTGGCCAACATAAAATGTATGTGTTTTGTTTTCACATCTGAGTCTAACATGGCCACAAGTCATAGTCTGAAATGATTGGGGGTGTTATCAGTCACACAATCTGACATTTTGCCAAGAGGTCTCTTTTGTCTCTTCTCTGAGTGTGAAAACAAGGGATGCTATTTCTTGTGTTCTGTAAAGAAAAATGTGGGTTGCAGAGTCTTAAGGAGCCATTAGATGAAGGAAACCAAAGAGGGAAAGAAAAATCAAGACCTCTTCCTTCCAATAATCACACAAATACTGGATCTCTAGGGACACTTAATGGAAAACATTTTAGGAAGCACCTGAAAAACTGCTACGGAAATTTCCCAGCCCAGCCATTATATTGTCTCCTGCATCCTTTGCTGGGATAATCTTGAGAAAAATCAAAGAATAAGATCATAATTTGATTTTTTTATTTTGTATCTATTTATTCAGTTGCCATTAATAACAATAAAAATGAAATTACCCACCCCTGATGCTGAGTTCCCTTGACACTTAGTTAAAGTATACAATTATGCAAAATAGGCAGTCTCCCACTGCACGTTATCCCAAGCAGCAAAAGCATAAACTAAACATAAGCCCCTCCACAGAGACAAATTACTCACCCATCAGAAGAATTACTCACTGTGGACAAGTACACTTTTACAAGGTTGATTTTAAGTGTGCAGATGAATGTTACAGCTGGTAAGAATTCATTAGTCAATGAATCTGCAGCAAAGGAAAAGATAAGGTGACAGAGATTTGTTTTTCCTAAGTGGAAAGGGCCTTACACTGCGCTGCTCGAAAATGAAATGCTCTATTCTCTTCCTTTCTCAAATCAGGAAGGTGTCTGATCGTGTTTTTAGCTTTAAGCTCACAATTACCCTTCCTGAAATTAAAAAAAAATTATTTGTTGTTTTCAATAGTGTTGGATTGTTAAACATCTTGTAAAGACAACTGCTCCCTATGAGAGGTGCAACGAGTGTGAAGGTATAATACAAGTGCCTTTTTACAGTGCCCTCCTTCAACGTGGTCTGTTTCTCTCCTGGTGCGTACAGAGCCAGGGATCTGTAGGGCCACCTCGCAATCTGTCTGTTTTGTGGCTCTGTTGGCATTTGCCAACATCAGGGCTGATGAATGCGCTATAGAAAACGGTCCCCTCCTGGTCCTGAGCAGCCAGCCCAACCCTTCAGCTCTTCCTGACAAATTACCAGTCTGGCCTTGAGACAAGCAGCTCCCCACAGCAGCCTTGCTGCGATCCTGGTAAACAACATATGTGAGGATGAGCTGGTGAAGCTGCCGTAAAGGCGTTTGCTGCTTTCAAATTCCAGCTCCCGCCTCGCGCACGGACCTGCTGTCACCGCAAGCAGAGCCCACCTGTCGGCAGCGCGAACACGGAGGCTCAAATTCAGTGTATGTGCAGGTGTGGTGACTGCAGAATGCTGCTGAGACCCTCCGGAGGAGGATGATCAGGTACTGCAGCAGCAGAGCTCACCTGGACATCTGGCTGCATACCTCACGCTGAAGCCTGTTCCGTGTCTAGCACCTTTACCCAGCGCTACACAGACGTAACGCTAACCAAAGCTGTGCTGGGACCGACTTCCTCGGTTACTTGGTATTTCCTAAATCCGTTCATTCTTCGGTTGCTTCTTCTGATGCTTCCCACCCCCTGCCTCCTTGGTCTGTGTCCATGGAGGATATGCACATGAAAGGAGGGAAGACTTGGCCCCTTGGGGAGGAAGCAGACATTGGCTTTTTTTGTCTGATTCTGGAACAAAAAGCTCCAGCCAGGAGCTGTTCTGATTAGGTCTTAGTGTAAACCAGATGCGAAGTTTCATGCAACAAGTGAAGTGGCATAGGGAAACAGATACAATTTTACATGCTGCTTTTCCCCATCTCTTGCATGGGATCAGAGCTATCAGATCTGGAGCTGATTAAGTGTGAGACCCCAGCACAATAACAAAAGTATTGGCCACCACTTTCTTAATGATCATCTGGGAGCTGGAGTGCAATGTTCATTTCAATTACAGGCCACAAACAAGCTCTTCCCAGTTTTTACTCCTCCCCACATTCTATCTTACAAAGAATGAAAGAAAAACAGGTTTGCTAGTAGTGCCAGATCTGGAGGCAAGAGCTACATTTACATTCAAAACCTTGCATGAATGTCCAGCTGCAAGAGTTTCCAAGCAAGGCAAAAGCTAGCGAGAGAAAGAAGTTGGACAATTACACTCATTTGTCTGCCTTGTTTTCATTGAAATAATTCAGGCAAGGCCAACTGTGTTACTTGGATTCTCTAAGGTATAATTTAGGCATGAGATGTTTACAATCAACTCTCATTTGCATCAACCAGGAGGAAAACATGGGATCTGTTGGATATTTCAACTGGCGGGTTAATTACGAGTTTAACCACTAATATTTATTCAACCTTCTGCATGTGAACTGCCACCGGGCCAGATCCTGCCACTCATGCGACTGCGCTTACTCCGTGGGTTCCATGCAAGCGAGAGAGGAGCGCAGGACAGGGCCCGGCCAGGGCAGTTCTTGGTTTTCTAATGAGAATTGGTGCCGGAGATGGGTCTCTGACTGAAAGCCCTAGAAATGTTAGATCTGCCGGGAACAACATGCCCTTCCTTTTTGCAGTCCCATGAATAAGCTTGAACAAAGATGCTGTTTACTATGGGCCACGCTCTGTTGTCCCCGCTAGTGACCATTATTGAATTGCTTAGCAAATAGCTTGATAAAATCAACGGGGCCACTTGTGAGATGGGAAACCCCTCCGTGTGTGCAAGGAGCTCCGGGACTGGCCCCCAGAGTCTTTCAGGAGTGCTGCGCAGAGAAGTCTAAACACTGCTAAGCAGGACTAAAATGAGCAAGCCAATTGATCGACAGTTTTGATTGAAACCACAAGTAAGTTTTGCTGGTTTTTATTTTTTAAACCCAGGCTTAAATAGACATCACTTAGAAGAAGAACATCGATCGAAAGATAAACCCTGTGCATGAGAGGACCCTGAAGGTGAAAAGTACCATTAAGTAGGTTAAAGGAGCCTGCCCTCGTACGACAAGCTGTTCTCTGTGCGAAAGGACAGAGAGCACCAAGCGGGAGATAAGAAGATTACGAGGTCAGATTCCAGGTTACAGAAACCTCGGTGGCTCGCTCCGTCTTGGGCACCTCTGTGTGGTTTGCAGGCAAGAGCCTAATGAGTGCCAGCTGTGATGGTTTTGGTGCTACTCGCACCTCTCCTCTGGGAACTGACCCAAACCTGTCAACTAATTCCCATATGCCAGCAGCGATTCAGGCGGGTATTTAACTGCCTGGCCTGAAAGGACTCGCTGACAGGGAGGAGACAGGCCCCATATTTCATGGCACGTCCTGAAGTCACCTAGTGAAATGTGTGTTTTCCCACCGTGACCTCTGACAGACTCTTGGTCGCCTCCCCCGGGCGGCGGGACGGCCGAGGCACTCACCCGGGAGGAGTGGAATAACACCGGGCTCAGCCCCGAGTGCTCGGGGCTGGGTGGCCCTGCAGAGACAGAGCAGGTCCTGCCCCGGATAGGTGTTCTGCTGCTGATGGCGGGAGGTGGAAGTCAACAGGGGGGAAATCCCGGGTTCAGGTCTGTGAGGACACAAAAGCTGATGGAGCCCGAATCTGACATGATGGTGTGAGTGAACTGGGTTTGTCCCTGTCCAGCCCGTGGTGAGCAGATCCTCCCGACGCACACCTCGTCTCGAGGGGCAGAGGAGCTCAGGGCCCGGGCTGTCACCTTCAGCGCAGAGCCAGCGCCTGCAGCTCATTAGTCCTCGTTATTATTAAAGCTCATTATTGCTCTCTCTCCGGATGAACACCACGAAGCGAAGGTTTGCTGCCGTTTCCCTAGCCTTTCCAGGGCTAAGCAGGCCAATTAATTCAATGAAGCTATTGCCCTGCACCCTGTGCAAGCAACTGCAGCACTTAGGTGTAACTCGGATAGGATGGCAGTGGTGTTTGTGTGATTCCTTCCACCCTTGTGGGGCAGAAGAGGCTGAGAAAAGGGAGTCCCCTGTGACATCCACGAGCCCTGAAATACACAGCACACCTGTGTGCAATGCAATACGAGGATGTCAGAATAGCAGAAAGACTACTGCTTAGATACAAAGATGGAACAGCTGAAGTTCAAGTGATAAAAGTACCACAATCTTTAACTGCATGGTGTTTACTTTTTAAAAAAGAGTGAGTGTTGAAAGGTCATTTTAACTATTTAGGCTGCTTGATTACCTTTTCTTTTCCACTTTCCTCAGCTGTGTTACCATGTTGCTCCATCTCTCTTTGCTTTAGCACTGCTGCTCAGTTTCAGGGTCACATTCACTGGTGGGTGAAACACTTTGTGTGCCCGTTCTAGTGGCTTACCCAGATAGCCCAAAGAAAAAGCTGGTTTCACGTGTATAAAGATTCATGTGAATGTTTCCATTAGTATGCAGTTTTGTAACATTGCATATTTCACATCATTGATTTTGTGGTGAGTTCAGACACAAATACATATATTTGCACAGAAGCATGCAGATTGTACATAGACAGAATCTGTGCAGGCTAAACTGAAACCGCCCGATAACTCTCCTTCTCTGCTTTTCTGCTACAAAATTCAAAATGCTACAACCACTCCAGTGCAGGATTTGCTGAAATTTTAAATGTGTATGTGTGCACATGTCTTTTTTTATATACATATATGTGTGTGTGTCTGACTTTTAACTTTTGGCTTATCTCTAAGATTAATGAATGTGTTGACTGCACATGAGAAATGTGTAAACCTTTAAGGCTGTTGGGGTCACCAGGGAAATGTCAAGAAGGAGATCGCACTGTTTACAATATGTCCAAAAATATACAATAGATGACACCCCACAAGTGACATTATAATAAGAGACTGCTATTAGGGGCAATGTAAAACACATGCTGCTGGATGCCGCACATCAAAGATTTATCTCAAAATTGCAGATAGCAGGCCATTGCAAGGCACAGGTATGAAAACATTTCAAGTTTCCCAGTAAAAAGCAGTGGGAACATATGAGTGCCTGCTAATAGCTTACTCAGAGGGGCTGACCCTGCACCTCTACTCAAACGCCAGGACACGGTGCAAGAGCTGCAGGACCCGGCCAACCCACATGGGGTGCAGCGAGGTCGAGGAGGGTCTTCCCGTAACGGCCGAGTGCTGCCTTGCCGTTACTGGGGCACCTGTGGGCAGGGTTGGGGTGCAGGCGGGGTGCAGGGGTAGGCTTGGGATTGGCCATAGGGGGGTTGCTGGCAGGACCTCTGGGCTGGAGTTCAAGTGGGGACAGCGCAGGGGTGAAGGTGAGGGTGCTGGAGGATGGGACTGATGGGCCAGGGCTGGGGAAACGCCAGGAGGGTCCCTGGCGGGGTCAGGGTCCGAGGTGCTGGTTCCCAGCTCGGTTTGCTGACGGGTGCAGTAATTACTGCTCGGGTAGGTTTTGGAGATGGTGCCACAAGGGCTGTCTGAGCAAGGCTTGGGGCTGGGGCCGGCTGGTGTTACCGGGCTGAGGTTAAAACCGGCCGAGGCTCAGGCTGGCAGAGACTGTGAGTCAGCACCACAGCTGGGTGCAGAAGCTACGGGATCGCATGCAGGGCTGCATTTGGCAAGGGCTACGTGCCTGGCCGAGGGTCATAGCGATGACAAGTGACTTGAAGCTGGGGCTGACCTTGGCAGAAGCCCATGAATTCGCACGAGCCCTAGGTCCAGCAGTGTCTGCGGAGCTGGTTCAGGGCGGGTGGCGGCTGTGGCCACTCAGCTGGGATTGGGACAGGGAACTGAGGATGCGGGATGGAGCCAGGAGGTGCCACCTGGGGCATAGAGAGGTTTGCCAGCAACAGGCTCTGCCAAGCCGAGGGCACGTCTGAAGCTGGCCTGGGGTCTACTCTGTTCAGCCAGGTGGAGACCAGAGATGCTTAGAGCTGGACATGCCAAATACAGAGTTGACTCAGAGCTCAGTGCAACGCAGTATATCTTTTAAAGAAATAGGAGATTTTTAACCAAAATGCTTAGGTTTGTATTATGTGCAAAGCAAACAATAATTTGACCATTAAACACATTTAACCCTTTCTGTTCAAAGCACGTAATGAGCATTGACACTGAAGCCTCAACAAGCCCAGCGAACATGGGAGAGAGTAACGTTGAAGCCACTGAGGTAAGTCAAATCGGTTGGGACTAACAAGGGTAGTGTGGGCTGTAATAATATATTTACAGCCTGGTGATTATACTGTGGGAAGGAAGGGAAGGGGATTAAATCCCTGTTTAGTTTAAGCTGCGTTTTAGTGCAGCCAGTTCTTCAGTAGTACACAGTTAAAAATGTAGTCTGTCAAATCCCGCTGACATATTTTGGCAATAGATATTTCCTCTAATTGAAAGCAATTGTGTTGTAAGCTTTCCCCCTTCCCCGTTTGTTTTGGTTAACGGGTAGTGGTGGCCTGTCTACTTAAGCACGTATTGAGCAACTGCTCACTGGAAAGTTAGCATGTTGCATCGAGCGCGGCACGATCCTGCCTGACTTCATAAGGAAAAACTTCCTCTGGGCTTTGGCGGAGGATGTTTGAACAAAGCTGGTAGGATCAGCCTCGCTGGTTGTTATTGCAGGGCTTTGCTGTTTGGGTCAGCTAGGGCCTTCATGTGTGAATCCCGGGGTAAAAACCAGGCTCGCTTCCAATGCAGCCATGCTTTGTTTTGAACAATCTGCATGGCCCCCGCTGTGAATCCCACGAGGGGATGCTCTGCTTTATGTTGCGTTCACTTCCTTTGCTCGGAGCCAAGTACTGCATCCTACACTGCTGGAACGCAGTCAAGACATGCGGGGCCTGCGCGGACGGCCTGACGCAGGCTGGACGTGGCCGGCCCCTGTCGCGCCGGACGCCAGCACGAGCCTTAACGCCATGGTCAGGCAGGGCCCTGCAGCCCTGGGGGGGCTTAACAAGCCCCTGCTCTGTCAGCACAGGCAAAACAGTGCTAAACCCACCGCTGCTCACAGCGACAGCACCAGCGCTGCTGCTTCCCCGTGGGGCTGCGCCCTCCCCTGTCCGGCACCCGTGGTCCAGCACCCCCGGCCCCAGCGCTCTGCCGGCTGGCAGCCCGGCCGCGGGGCCTCAGGAGCTGGGCTGGGGCATTTGCGGCTCTCGGGACCTGGTGGGGAGCAGCGTCCCGGCCCCAGCGGGGGTCGAGGCCAGTGCCTGTGCACCAGCGTGCTGGGGGCTTGCGTCCTCCCGCCTCTGTTCTCCAAGAAACATGCCTGTGCTGTCCTCGCAGGACGTCAGTCAGGGCACTTGGTCTTGAAACGCCCTTTATCTGGCACCCCTCTGGAGCTCAGAGAGGTGCCGTGCACCTCCGCTTCCCCGGAGGTCAGAGCAGGACTGGATGAAACCCTCCTTTACCCTGTAGTCGTATCAAGTCTGATCATCCATCCAGCACCCCCCTGAGGCTGGTGCTGGTCGGGATCCAGTTGAAGAAGGGACTTATTCTGCCGTGCACACCTGCACCCATCTGCCTGCGACGCCCCGCGGGCTGCATTCACAAGGGACAGGCACGGACAAGAGACCGTTAGAGTAGCAGGGCTGGGGCTTGGAGGGATTGTGTCTCCACCTGAGCACTAGCCCCAGCACGTGCTAAATTTCCCGCAGAGCAGAGCTGGAGATGCATTTGAGCTCACCAGCCATTTTCCAGCCCTGACTGCTGTGAAGCTAGGGGGAGTGAGCGCTGAGCCCTTTCTAAGCCTCTGAAGAAAACAAGAGCAACAGGTCACCAAGGAAACCTGTGGGGAACTGGGGAACCCACTGCTTTGGCATCCTGGCTTTCCACCCACAGCGCTCGGGTCAGACCCCAGCATAGGCTACAAAAGACACATTTTTTTATTGCCTTGTGATAAACCTCCTGGTCTGGAAAATCCTGCCGTTATTGCGTGTGTGAACTTTCACCAGCACAGAATCTGTCATTAACCTAGAAGGAGACCTTTTCATGCTCACAACCTCTGTCTGCACAGCTCCTCTCTGGAGGCGAATCCCTCACGGTGAACACGTCAGCCGGCTGCACGCTGCAGACAAGGTTATGACTGCATTACGTACTCTGAAGGGAGCAACGCTCTATATTACACTGGGAAAGGTTCAGCTTTGAAAACAAAGAGGCTTGAGGGGAAAAAAGCGTGATTTTCCTCAGAAAGTGCCTCTGGTCCCCATAAATCCCTCTCCTCCTTGCTCAGACCAGGGCGGGAGGCCGGCAGCAGGGTGGCAGCGGAGCATGCCGCACCGGTGCAATGCCGGCTACAGCCATTTGCAGCGAAGCCTGAGACCGCACCGGAGCGTGTGTTTAGATTAAAGGACATTTGGGAAGGGACCTTGCCTTAATCTTTCTGCTAAGCACCTAGCAGACTCCCAGTGTGCTAAATAACTGGTAATAACAGTAACGACAATCTGGCCTCCTTCTCCATGAGCAGTGCCTGCAATACAGATTAATAACAATAAAATAGGGACTCGGTCCACGGTCATCCAAAAATACACCGAGCATTGCTAATCAGTCTATTTCCAAGCCCTCTTTTATTTCTGAGTGCCCTGAAGAGCCTCAGCGAGCACTTTGCTGATGCATCCAGCCTGATGACACCAGGCACTGACAACGGAGTGGACAAAGGCAGGGTGGCAGGCAGGACCGGAGAGCATCAGACAAGTGTGGTGATCAGGGAACAGCTCTTGTTCAGGCAATGATTTCTCTGTGTCTAAGTGCTTCTCAGCTCCTCCTCAGCTCCCCTTGCGTTTCCCCAGTGCACAGCTCCTCTCCGTTCGGAAACGCTGCTCCAGGGAGAGCCCTGTCCTGGCCGGCACTGGGCTGGGCTGGTGGAGACCAAGTGGGACCGCTCCGCTCTCGCCTACCTCTTACCTTCTTCTCTCAGATAACGGTCAGCAGCTTCTCTCAGGATGGGGAAGAGGCATGAGTTGGACCCCTGCTCTGATCCAGTACAGCCATTTTTCATCAGTATGGGTTTCTGAAAGGGAAAGCGGCCAAAAGGGTTCAAAACACGCGTCTGCTAAGCATTTGTGAATGCACCTTACGGTCTCCTGCCAACCTGCCCTGCAATCATATAGAAAATGACCCATATAACACACTTAGAAGCAAAGAGTGAAGGAGATGAATAAAAAATAAAAAGAGGACTGGCTGCCTGGGTAGGAGCAGAGAGACCTTCTGACCCACTGCACAGCGGCAGCAGCAGCAGCTCTGGGGTGGCTGAGGCCGTGCCTTGGCTTTTCCTCTGCTGGGGCACCAAGCGGCCCCTCTGCGGTGGCTGGATCGGGGGGCTCGTCTCCGCAGCGGGGCCGTGCAGGCCAGAGGAGGGGCGGCTGCCACACGCCGGCCAGGTCTTCCTGATGCGCTCAGCGTCACAAACAAGGACACGAGGTGCGTTGCTCTTGTCCCAGGTGCCAGCTCCTGAGCCAGCCACCGTGCCTCCACACGCAGGCGGTCCCCAGGGGGTCCCCGCTGCCGAGGCAGTGGTGGTCCCGCACACCCGTCCTGCCACCAGCTGCCGGTGTTCGCCCAGAGCTGCCGAGCCAAACCCGGTGATCTCCAATGTGTGAGGGTGAACTTTCTTCTCAAATCCACAGGGCGCTTCATGGTTACCTTGCAGATAAACCCTGCTAAATAAATAGATGTTTATACTCCCTGTATTAAAGCGATTAGATCCTGATTTTTGACAGTGTTGAGTCAATATAACCTGAGTAATTGCATGAGTAACTCATGTTTCCCTAAAGGGAAACTGTTCTCCTGTAAATATATTTATTAATAATTAAAGCGTTTTTGAGTTCTTGTGCACGCAGCCCCTCTCCCCCCCGCCCCGAGATGTCTGAAAGGCTGTTATCTTTAAACCTGCGCAGGACTCTAACAGGAAGGGACTTTGGCAGGGGGGTGACGGTCTAGGGCAAGAGGCATGTGGTTTAATTTTGACCTTTTTTTTCTTCCTGAACAAAAAATAATGGTGAAATCTGTGTATGAGAGATTTAAAAACCTCTACTGCTCCATTAGGAGCATTACCCTGAAATACTCACTGGAGCTTCTAACAGCCCAGATAATAGGGGTGGGAAATCATTTGTGGAAAATATTCCCCTCAAAGCATCTTACCAGAGGATTGTTTCCTAACAACAACAACAACAATAAAATCTTTGTCAAATAATCCTTCAATACCACAAATATTTTGGCTTTAATTGTATCAGCGTAGATAACTGCTCGGCATAGGAAATGGGAGTTAGAGCTCCTGGGGGATTTTTTCTGACAAAGCCAGTGCTGGATACCTTTGGGTAAGTCACACATTTTTCTATGTTCTTTGGCCTAATTTTTTCTTTAACTGACTGTAATCTGGAACCTAATTTGATATGCCTTAAAAGGCTGATTTCACATGGAAGATGCTCTACTATCAGGATAAGCAGCCATAAGAAATCCTAAAATAGGCAGATTAAGGGTTTGGGATCACGGGGGTTTATTCCTGTGCAATTACAGACACGATCACATTTTAAAACTGCTAACTTGTAGTTTTTTTAAAAAAAACCCCAACAACTGGGAGGCCCACATTTAAAAACAGCTATTAACTCTATTAATTAAGGATATGATTAGCAGAGACAATGAGTTAGATGGCACGAAAGCACAGCATTTAATTCACTGCACATTTTCGGTGGACGTGGCGTGGCCAAGGCAGTTGTGTATTAATTAGTGCTCTGAGGAGGGCGAGGAGGACAGGAAGGGGGTGAGGGAAATTGGCAGGTGTAGAAATTAGATTAGACAACAAGAGGGGATTTTTCTCTCCAGAACAGAAGTCGTGCAGAATCCTCGTCAGCCTCGCTAACATGTTTTGTATAAACAAAGATACGTGCCACGAGACCAGGCAGGGCAGCGCGGCAACGCTTGGGGATGGGGAGAGGGAGCTCAGCTTTCCAGGGCTCGCCTGCCCAGCACTGCCAGGCGGTTGTGACCAAACACCAGCCTCGATTTCCCACCCTTGCCTTAAACGCTGCCGGCTGTTCGCGGATAGCAAGGCGCCTCCACGCTCAACCCTTCCGAGGGGACCCGTGCCCTCGCACTGGTGTACTGCTGCCCCAACCCTGCGAGCCTCCCCTCTGCCTTCCTCCACCGCGCGGGTGCTCCAGCGGGGTCTGCGCTCCTAGAGGAAACCAAGGCTTGAGACGTGGATGCTGTGCCCGCCTCCCCTAGCCGCTCCGCTCGGCTGTCGGCCCTGCCGTCGCCTCGGCGTGAGGCATCCCCATAGTGCTGCCGGCGCCATGGCCGGGGTACCTGCCGTGCGCCGGAGCCCAGCCGTGCCCCCTCTTGCACGGGGACCTGCGTGTGCTGCCCAGGGCTCTGCCCCCCCCCCCCCCCCGGGCCCCTGGNCCCCCCCCCCCCCCGGGTGCCTCTGAGCCCACAGCCGTGCCCTGTGTCGCGACGGTGCGGCAGGAGACGAGCGCCGGTCTGGCCAACCGCTCGGGGCTCCTTCGCCTCCGGCTCTGGGACACGCGCTCCGCGGGCACCGCGGCACGTGCTGCGGGGAGCAGCGCGCACGGCCCCGGACAGTCTCCCACCCCCGCACGGAGCCCGACTTTCCCTGCGCCGCCTCCCCCGCTGCGGAGCGCGTCCCCCTGCGGGACGAGGGGGTGAGTTCACCCGCCCGCCGTGGGTGGGAATCGCCACCTTCCCCCGCGGGGGGGGCGCTCCCACGCGGGTCGGGAGGGCGGATGGGAGGCTGCGCTGCCTCGGGCTGTCCCCCCGCTCCGGCTGCCGGCGGGCGGGATTTGGGAATAGCGGCGCTTCTCTCTCTGTGTCTTTTTTTTTTTTTTTTTTC
>RSEF01000012.1:23121494-23152527 GCA_003993805.1 Himantopus leucocephalus | reverse complement strand
TTTTTTTTTCCTCCACAGTTAAAAAAGAGCCCGTTGGAGGGCAGAGGAGACGCACAGTCCTATTTCGAACTCGGCTTTCGGCAGGGCGGGCGGGCAACGCTCCTCCGGGGGCGGCCCGCGCCTCGCCCCCCGCCCCGTTCCCGGGGGACCTGTGTGTGTGTGTGTGTGAGTGTGTGTGTGTGTGTGAGTGTGTGTCCCCGGCGGGCGGCAGCGGGGCCGGGGGCCGACCCGAGGCCGTGGCCGCGGCGGTGTCCCGGGGCCGCGCTGACACGCCGGGCCCCCCCCGCTCCCCCCAGGGTCGCAGCCGCCCGGAGGGGCCGGGGCGGGCGGGCAGCCCCCGGCGCGCCGTCCGTGCCGCGGGGGGGGACACGACACCGCGGGGACCCCCCGGGACCCCCTCCCCTGACGTGCTCTGCGTACGTGCCCGCTGCCCGCGCTGCCTGCCCCGGGGCCGCCCGGCCCGACCGCCGCTTCCCCGCCCCGGGGCGCTGCGGGGGGGCTCTGTCCCGGCTCGCCGTGCCGCTCCGCAGTGGGAAAAGGGCTTCTTCCCCCCCGCCCCCCCCCGGCCCGTTCTGCTCGGAAACGCGAAGGAGACAGCGGCGGGGACGGCGGAGAGCCCCCCGGCGGAGCCGCTCCCGATGCAGGGGGGGGGGCGGTGCTGCCCGGTGCCGCCCGGTGCGCGGCGCGGGGGTGACGCCGGTAACTTCACCCGCCTCACATGCCGGGCCGGCACCGGGACCAGCGAGTAACGGCGAGAGGGCGGGGGCGGGGGCGGGCGGAGGGCGGGCGGACGGGAGGGAGGGAGGGAGGCGCGGCCGCCGGCGCGCCCCGCCGCCCCCCCACCCCCCCCCCTGCCGCGCAGCGCCGCGCACCCGCCGCGGCCGCCACTTCCCGCGGGCCTCGCTCGGCGGCGGGCGCGCTGCCTCCGCAGGAAGCGGCCCCGCGGCCCGGCCCCTCCCGCCGCCCGGCGGAGGGCTCATGCACTCTGCGGCGCGGCGGCGCGGGCGGCGGGATGGCTCCGGCCCCGGCCCCGGCCCCGGCCCCGGCGGGCGCTGAGCCGCGGCCCCCCGCGCTGCTGCCGCTCCTCCTGCCGCCGCTGCTGCTGCTGCTGCTGCCGCCCGGCCGCGGCGCCGGCCTGGAGGTGCAGCGCAAGTTCCTCTCGCCCACCCCCACCAACAACTTCGCCCTGGACGGCCCCGGCTCCCGCGTCTACCTGGCGGCCGTCAACCGGCTCTTCCAGCTGTCGGGGGGCGAGCTGGCGCTGGAGGCGGAGGCGGCGGTGGGGCCGGTGCTGGACAGCCCGCTCTGCCACGCGCCGCAGCTGCCGCAGGCCTCCTGCGAGCACCCGAAGGTGCTCACCAACAACTACAACAAGATCCTGCAGCCCGACCCCGAGCAGGGCGTCCTCGTCGTCTGCGGCTCCATCTACCAGGGCCTCTGCCAGCTGCGCAGCATGGCCAACATCTCGGCGGTGGCCGTGCGCTTCCCGCCGGGCGGCAGCGACCCGGTCACCGTCTTCCCCAGCATGCTGAACGTGGCGGCCAACCACCCCAACGCCTCCACCGTGGGGCTGGTGCTGCGCCGCGGCGGCGGCGGCGGCGGCGGGGCGCGGCTGCTGGTGGCCGCCACCTACACCGGCTTCGGCAGCCCCTTCTTCCCCCGCAACCGCAGCCTGGAGGACCACCGCTTCGAGAACACGCCCGAGATCGCCATCCGCGCCCTCAACGCCCGCGGCGACCTGGCCAAGCTCTTCACCTTCGACATCAACCCCTCCGACGACAACATCTTCAAGATCAAGCAGGGCGCCAAGGCGCGGCACAAGCTCAGCTTCGTCCGCGCCTTCCTGCAGCGCGGCGCCGCGCCGCCCGCCCGCCGCCCCTACGCCTACCTGGCGCTCAACAGCGAGGCCAACGCGGGCGACAAGGAGAGCCCCTCGCACAGCCTGCTGGCCCGCATCTGCCTGGGCGAGCCGGCCGAGGCCACCCTCAACGGCAGCGGCGAGACCAAGAAGCTGACCGAGTCCTACATCCAGCTGGGGCTGCGCTGCGGCGGCGCCGCCGACGCCTTCACCCGCCTCGTCTCCGTCTTCCCGGCGCGGGCGGTCTGGCGCGGCCCCGCCGCCCCCGCCCCGGGCCCGCCGCCCCCCGAGGAGCTGCTCTTCGGCGTCTTCGAGCGGGCCGGGGCCGGCGGCGGCGGCGGGGGGGGGCGGCCGCAGTCCGCGCTCTGCGTGTTCCGCTTCGCCGAGATCGAGGAGACGATCCGCGCCGCCCGCAACTCCTGCTTCGTCAGCCCGGCCGCCGGCATGGTCACCGTGCTGGACAGCGTGGTGCAGGGCACCGGCCCGGCCTGCGAGAAGCGCAACATACAGGTACGGGCGGGCGGCGGGCACCGGCGGGCGCCCGGGGGAGCGGGGAGGGGGCGGCCCGGGACGGGGCGGGCGCGGGGGGCCGGTGGCCGGCGGGAGGCGGCGGCTCCGTCCCGTCCCGTTCGGTCCCGTCCCGTTCGGTCCCGTCCCATCCCGTTCAGTCCCGTCCCGTCCCGTCCCGTCCCGTCCCGCCGCCGCCGCTGCCGCGCCGCGACCCCGGGCGGGAGCGCGTCCCGCGGCCGGAGCCGCTGCGGGCGGGTGCGCTCCCTTCCCCGCCCCGTTCCCGGCTCCGCTCCCAGCCCCGACCCGCGCCCCCCGCGCCGCTCCGCGCTCGCCGTGTCGCACCGGGTCGCCCCGTCGGCGCCGGCTGGGTCCCGGCTGCCGCCCCGGCGTGCGGCCGTGCGGCGGGGCTCGCACCGGGCAGAGAACGCCTGTGTGCCCGCGCGTGGGCTGCGGGGGAGGCGCAACCCCCCCGTCGGTCAGGGCCGCCGCCGTTCCCACGGCCCTGTCCCGGTGAGGCGGGTGACTCACGCCCGCGCTGTCCCCGCTGTCCCCCGGCCCGGAGCGCGGCGACCGTGGCCGGTCCCTTCCCACGGCCCGGGGCGCGCGCGGCCTGCCTGGTTTCCTGGCGTTCGGGGTAAAAGTTTGCCATTGTCACAGTCGGTTACCGAGTGGCCGTAAATGTCAACGCCAGATAAAGACGCCTGTTTTCCCTTTCGCTGACAATACGTGATGCTTGGGGAAAAAAAAAAAAAGAAGGAAAGAAAAAAGGGCTGCTTTAACGCTGCATTTTTCCCTTCCTCTGGGAAAGACGCATAACTCGGCTCCATCAAAGATCGTAAAAACATCTGTTTGATTTCAAAGGCAAGATAGAGCGTTTGGGCTTGGGCTTCCCTGTGCAGTGCCAGTGGCAAAGAGAGAAAGGTTTCCCATGGTAACCGAAGTGTTTAGTGTGGCATCTCCACGCTGTGTTAAAATATGTAGTCTTAATGCACTGGTTCATAGACCCACTCTAGCAAAGTTGAATAGTTTTTCCCTGGTGGCAGAGTACAAGCTGTCTGACAGCCAGGAAATCTGGTAGTTCTGGCTTTTGAGTTAATTCCACAAAGGCTCGGTGCATTGTACGCTGGGAGCCCAGTGCTGAAGCCTTGGCATGGTCACGGCTCTCGGAGGAGTCACTGGGAGTCAGGAATCCCATTTACAGGACGAGAAAGCGCCCGCAGTTCTTGTTGGCTGCGGTTGAAGCTCAGCATCCCTGCGAATCAGCCCCTCAGCCCCTCGCAGGATTGAACTGTCTCTACCAGGCGGGTCAAGAGTGGCTGAGACTTCTGGAGTTGCTTAGAGGGTTAAGAGCCGAACTGTAACCAAAAGTCAATGGCAGAACGACACCTGCTTGCCGTGAGCCTCCGCGGTGCTCCAGGGCTCTTGGGGAGACACTGCTTTTTCTAACTTTTGTTCAGTAGGGAAAATAATCATGACTAACACCGGTCTATTACCATTTAAAATACGAAGTGCTACATCCAGTGAGGTATTTAGATGGCTGATTCCCTGGTGACTTCAGGGAGACTCAGCGCAGAAATGAGATTTCACTCCGTCTTTGGGTCCCATAACGCCGTTGTGCTGTGAAGCGTGCTGCGGGTGGCAGCCCTTCCCTCGGAGCGCTGCCTGTGTCCGCAAGGAGGGCGACTAAGGCGTATGTTGTCAGTTGGTGCCACAAAGGCAATCCATGAAGGATGACTCTGTGCTTGAAGGCGTAAGCGATAAGGGACGTGAGGTTCAGAGGAACAAGCTAGAAATCATGGAGCAGCTCCGATCCTGTGCAAGTCAGTAGAAACCCTCCGTGTTTACCGTTGCGGTGAGACCAGGCTGTGAGAAAATTTGTCTACATGGGGGCAGCAGTATGGCTGGTGGTTGTAGAGGGTGAACAGGGAAAACTGGGCGCTAATTCCAACTGATTAGCGCTGCTATGTCGCTGTCCTTGAACCAGTCATTTAACCCAAAGCGCCTCAGTTTCCTGATTTCCCGCATACTCCCGTATTTATTATTATTATTCAGAAACCTAACTCACATGTAGTGTAAAATTACATTTGTAAAGCTGCTTTGAGATCCTTTGATGTCAAGTACGGCAGGATACAAATGAAGCGTACCATTAATATTCGTTCATGCCTAATATTTCTACGCTTCCCATATATTTGAAGCGTATTCCTCTGAAACCGCTGACCAAGCCTGCTGGGAAGTCTTCCTTGCAGTCAGAAGGAGAGCCTTTCATTTTTTTGCCTTTTACTTAATCATTAGAATTGCCAACAAGTTAACAAGCTGTTTTCGTTTTCAAGTCCCAGAGTGGCAGTGTCAAGAGAAGAGTGGTAATATTGTGTTTCTTTGTGCTGCAAAAACCTAACATCAATTTCCACCTTCAAGACAATGAAATACTCTAATACATTTTTGTGTCCCAGCCCTGGGAGCGCAGCAGGAAAATGTATTAAAGCAGCAGCTGGTTCGGCAGAGCGGATCAGCATCTAGCTGCCTTCCCATTATGAGCTCCACTTCTCCACCCGTTAGCGGGTTTCCAGGTTTTCTTTTGCCTATGTATCAGTGATAGGTGCTCCAGTATTATCAAAATTGTGGTTCATTAGTTCTTCCTGTGGACTGGATGCTTGGGTTTTAAGCTCCTTCTGGAAGAAAAAATAAAAACCTAATGATGGCCTGATTCATTCCAAGCGCGCCTTCGGCTGAAGTAGTCGGTTGTTACAAATACGGAGCACGGGCTGTTAGGCGTAATGCGGTGTGAAAGGAAAATCATTGCCCCCTTGTGTGCTCTTCTGCCTAATTGAATGCTCCTCTCCTGCCGCGCTCGCGCTCGGCTGTGACTCAGCCAGGGAGCTGCAGCACTCGGCCGCCAAGGATGGGTTTCGGCAGCGGGCCCTCGGCGTGCCAGCCGTCCCCGTGGCACCGCGGCAGCAGTGCTCACTGTTGAGGGGCCAGGCTCGTTACCCCTCAGCATCGTGATGAGGGGTCTGACGGGAGGCCAGCACTGCTCGGAGGGGCTCCCTCCCTGTGCAGGGGAGCGCTCTCGAGCAGTTGCGGTCATTTTGGTGGCAGCCGCTTATTCGGCTCCCACGGTGATGGCGTGGGACCGGACACGCAGGGGGCTGCGGAGGGCGGGTGGGACGAGCGGAGCTGGGGGAGCCCCGGTGGCCGGTTAGCCTGCATCCCCACCGCTGGGCAAGGGGAGCTGCCAGCTCGGCCTGGGTCCCGTCGCTTTGATGGAAGCGCTAACTTGCAATTAAGCACATGCTTAACGGCTTTGTGAGACGTGGCGGAAACGTGCAGAGGAGGATGTCTGGGTCGGGAGGGGAGGGTGGTTGGTTGTTCTCAATGAGTGCTGCTGAAAAGTCACTTGCCGAGGAGGTGAATTAGCAGCGTCAGCTTAGGGGAAGGAGAATATATTAGGAAAGGATTTAGTTTGATTGGGTTCTTGTACCAAGAGTGAGTGGGTGAGTGCTAGGATTGCTTTCCCTCAACAGAAATAGCTTTTTATAATGAATTTTGTGTCAAATACTGGGCTGTCTTTGTGACGCATGCGGTTAAAATGAAATACTCGCATGGAGTCACTGCTGCATTTTGCCCACTCGAGGCCGGGGTGGAATTGGGACCCGAGCCCCCAGGGAAGAAGA
Source organism: Himantopus leucocephalus (assembly GCA_003993805.1). NCBI lineage: Eukaryota > Metazoa > Chordata > Aves > Charadriiformes > Recurvirostridae > Himantopus > Himantopus leucocephalus. The sequence goes on along the minus strand of RSEF01000012.1, from coordinate 23,146,488 downwards.
GGAGTATGAGCTCTCTGTCTGTGACGTCGTTTGCGGCAATGTGCTGACAGAGCTTATCAGACCCCGAGGACACTGAGTGGGTTTACTTCATGTTTGGACTATTCTGCCCCAGCAGGAGCATGGCCCACTAGGTTTGAAGGTCACGCCGGCTGCGTGGCTGGAGCGCGGCGCAGCTGCCGTGTGCCAGAGCTCTTGCGAAAGCGGAGTAGGCGAGACCCCGTCGCCGGCCTCCCGACGGCCCGAGAGGAGCGGCCGTGTGGGGCATCCCAGCACCTTCCCCCTCGGCCCCACTGAAAGTAAAGGTTCTGCAGCGCGGGCGGCCGTGCTGCATCGCCGCCACGTCCCAGCGGAGAGAAGCCCCTTTGGCATCCTCTCGCCACCGCCCCGTCTCTGGGGCTGGCGTTCGGGGCAGGGGGATGGACCGGGCACCTTTCTGCTGCTCCAGCCGGCAGCTTTTGGCTACCGGCAGTCCCACCCCCTCTCCTGGCGGCGGCCGCAGCAGAGGGGCGAGCGAATGGGGATTTCCAGGCGTTTCTGCAAACCTCCCCGCTCTGGGTGCCCAAGCGGTGGCTGACGTGGGGGTCTGAGTTTAACACAAAATAACACAGACCTCGTGATGAAGAAGCACGCTTGAGGAAAAGCTGAGCTGGTCACCCCATCCCACGCTCCCAGCTGCGCCCCACTCCTTGTCTTCTGTGGTTTCCGTGCCGAGCTCCACGCTCTCCTTCCAAAAACTCCCAGAGACGAAACCAGGGAAAGCAGACTTGTATTCATCAGACTTAGATTTGCTAGCCAGGGCTCTGCATCTCTCCTGGGAAATGTTTTGGGGTCTGCAACTCAAAAAAGGCTGAAAATCCGGTTTATTTCCTATGCTGAAAAACATAGGCACGGCGGCCTGGGATAATGATGCGTTTCAGCATTAATTCTCAAGTTTCTGGCTCTTGTGGCTTTGTGTCAGATCCTGCATGCTCATTGAGCACAGTGTTTTGTGGTGTAATGATGAGATACCCACCAGTGAGCTTTACTATAACGGGTTGTTAAATAAAACGAACTCCTTGGGTAGACTGTATAAACAGACTCAGTATATATGTATGCCTGGGCATAGAAATGTGGTTTGAAACCAGTAAGAAAATGTTCCCAAAGAGAAAAAACCACTCATATACACGTGGGAATATGACAAAGCATCTACTTACTGTCCAAATATACTGTGGCATCTCCATGGGATTGGGTTTTATAGGAGCTGAGTTACTTTGAAGTGCTGGTTTATACTAATTTAGAAATTCCAAACATGAAAATAAATGTGCTCTAACCTTACATCTACTCAAATAAATCTGGAGGATTAGCCACATAAAGGAAACTGGGAATTTACACTTAATTTGTACATTAAAAATGAGGCTTGAGTGCTTGTGGCAGACTTAATTTCTGCTTTTCGCGGGATGCGTTGTGTTTGGAGTCGCTGGCACATACCTGAAGGTGCAAACGCCCCGTTACTGCGATGCTGCACTGCGCTGTTGTATCGCCGTGGTCTGTTTTGCTTCTGGGTGTTGTTTTATGAGCAGTGGGAAGCGGGTGTCCCCCGAGGCCGCCGTCCGAGGGCTGGGGCGAGGTGCCGGTCTGCCTGTGGAGGGGCCGGTGGGACCGGGGACGCCCCAGAGGAGCGGTTCAGGCCATGGCCGGAGCTTTGCCGGACTTCGGACCCAGACCCTGCTACTGCCTACCTGCTCTGCCCCTCACCTGGTGTTGGCGAGTCGTGCCCAACCGTTGGGTATGCTTCTTTTGGAATTTTTGTGGAAATACGACCGTCTGTTTGCAGTCAGGGCAGACACGGGCAGCGGGGCGCAGAGAGCGGGCGCCGTGTGAACCTCGTCCTGCCTGGGCAGGCAGGCGCAGCTCCGCCGGCTGCCCGGGGGCTTTCCCGCTGCCGAGGGCCGCCGCGGCCCCGGCACTCTGTGCCGAGCAGGGGAGTCTCCCGGGGAGCGGCTCGGTGCCCCCGAGCCCGAGGTGGGTGGGTGGTGGGAACGCGCCGCCCGGGGCCCCGGGGCTTTGCGTCTCAAGCTCAGACAGATCCCGCGTTGCGAAGGGAGACTCGGTCGAAGCGGCAGAAGTTTCTGCGCCTGGAAGCCAGAGGTTGTGCTGCGTTAGGTGAGGGGACAGAAAACGGCTCCTGGCCAAGGCGAAGTGCCCGCCTGCTCCTGGCGCGCTGGGCTGGGGCTGGCTGGCCTGGGCAAGGGTCCCTCTGCAGAGGGGCAGAGCTGCTCTGGAGAGCCGTAACCGCAGCCGGCTGCGCAGACCTCGTTATTCGCGGCAGCTAGGGATTGAGATTAACTTTGATCCATTGAGCTCATCAGATCTCCTGTAACTAAATAATGGTTTAGGTGGAAGACAGGAAAGGGATCATTTTGGCCAAGTCCAGTGTTGCACGTGGAGGTACATCACGGCCGGGAGGACACTGGAGCACTCTGTGAGGTGCTCATACGGTCACACAGAGGGGGTGATCATATCTCCCTTCATTCCGGGGTTTTCAATGACTTTTATTTGTGTACCCCCAGATGTTTTCCAGGGCAGGCGTTTGGCTCCCACGCGTGAACATGAACCTGCTCCCTGGGGGCCCTGAGGGGTGCTAGCTCGGCTGCGGGGTCTCGGGGCGTGGAAATCAAGGGATTTGCCATCTCTTTTCTGATTTTTTCAAAGCTTATTTTATAGTGATTGAGAGAGAAGACTGGTGGGGCTGAGGGCACCCGGAGAGGTAGAGGTGAGTAAGGCACCTAGAGATGTGGACGGGTGCCCGGGGATGCTGTAAAAACACCTTGCTACACCTTGAAAATCCCGGTAGGTGTCTATTTAAACTCGCAGGCAACTGCGCCGTTGCGACGTTCTGGTCTGATGACACCTTCCAGCGAGTTATTGGAAACAGAATAGGTCTGAGCCCGTGGCTGTGGTAATTTAGTGCAAACACGGGGCAAGTCTGCACCGGCAGCGGTTGGAAACAATCCATTACAACCACCTGAGCGCCACCGCACACTACCTACAGCCGCGCAGCTGCACCACCCGGCTCGGGCTCGGGCTCGTGCCCGGCACGGCGGGGGGTCGCCCATTGTGGCCAGGGGCTCCCCAGCTGTGGGGACGGCGCCCACAGGCCAGTGACTGCTCGTTTGCACCGAGGAGGTGATGGATGGGGGTCACCGTTCTTGACCGGGAGGCAGAAACGTCTCCATGGTCCGGTGCAGGAGGTGATGCCCAGAGGCATTACTGCCTGTGCCGTGCCCCTTGCGAGGAGCTGTGGGGCTGTGCTGGCGGCGCTGCTGCAGCCCCGAGTGCTCGCAGAGCCCTCTGTCGTGGTGAGCCCTTGGTGCAGCGCACCAGTCTGTGCCGGGGGAGCCTTAGCACCCCCTTTTCTTGGGGGGAAGGAGGTGGTAGGAGACCACCCGGTCCATGCCTTGACGTTGATCAGATGGGTGGCAGCGTCAGGATTTGAATCGAGGTCCCGAGTGCTGCTGTGTCACCGTCCCCAGCACATGTACCCAGGGGCACAGTGTGGCCGGGGGGAGCTGACCACCGCATCTGCAGGAGGGATCAGCTTTGCTTTGCTTTTTTTGTTTTGTTTGTTTTGGGTTTTGGGTTTTGTTGGGTTGGTAAAGAGATTATTGCAAGTTGTTTTCTTTTCAAGTTGGGATCTAACACCTTGCAGCGCGTGGAGGAGGTGGCAGACTGTCTACGGCAATCTCCCGCTTCGAGAGACCGGTAGAATTTATTGACATTTTTGAGCAGAGGGAGCAGTACTAATTTCTAACATCTGGATCGCAGTTCTGCTGGCAGCCGCCGCTGCAGCGAAGCGAGGCCGGCGGGGGCGTGGGACGGCGCGGTCCCCAGAAGGCCCATATCAAACAGAGCCTGGATGAGCCCTCTTAGATGTGGTGTGCTGATGAGCAGGGCTGATGTCAAAGCCCGTGATGATTTTACCTCGTTACCCGCTGAGTGTCAGCGGGGCTCGTCCAGCGTGGGGAGCGTACGCTGGATCCTCACGCAGGTCTGTGCAGGAGGTTGGGACAGGCATGTCCCCAGGGACGGGGGCACGGGGGCCACGGCATCCTGCAGCAGCAGGGGTGGGTCGTGGTCTGAGCAGAGCCGACCTGCTGTTGCAGCCCTTGTGCCTTCTTCTCCAGTCCAGGATGCTTTGTTTTTTGGAGGAAGGGGCCTACAGATGAGCACAGCCTCTCAGGCCAGGGGTGGGACAAGAGGCACATTGGCTTGGGGTGTTTCTCAGGTGGGCAACGGGATAGGGGTTAACTTGGATGTTCAGGCTTTTTTCCGTACCGGGGGTCTCCTTCCGAAAGCGACATGGCCAGAGCCCCAGTCCCCCGGTTTGCTGCCGTGCTCGCAGGGGTGAGCGGTGGCCGCGGGAGCCGTGGGTCGCAGCGGGAGCCCGGGGCTCGTGGTGGAGCTGCTCGAGTCCGGGGCACTGACCCCAGTTCAAGTCTCAGGCCTCGGCGGAGCTGCAGGCTCACGCTTGGACCTGCGGCCACCAGAGCCGTGCCGGCCGCAGTGCCAGCGGGGCGGTGACATTGGGCAGCAGCAGTCGGGCCAGACGGGACCGGCTGCGGGCACGAGGCTGCCCAGTTTTGCGGCCTGAACCATTGGAGGGTCACTGCTCTGACGAGACTTCTGCAACTTACGCATTGCAAGTGGCACTGGAATACAAATCTTTCGATTCTAACCCAGAAGCAAAAATGCCTGAAAGTCTGGATTTTGCAAACATGTACCTCTAATATTTGAAGGAAATTTGGAACTTGTCTTCCTGTTTCTTTGTCATCTCTGTTTAAAGTATTACGCTGCTTCGCACTGCTCCCTTCTGGAGCAAAAACCCTGCGGCTATTACATTTTCATCCCACCATCTGCTGACCGCTGCCAACATTCAATGGGTTGTGAGCTGCTGGTGGCCAAAAGCCATCTCTGGCGGATTGCCTAATTAAAAGGGGCCATTGAAAACCTGGCATCTTCTAGAAAACGGCTGTGTGTAGAGGGATCTTTTTAGGAATAGTTGGGAAAAGTTTGCATTACAATGATAGTGCTTGATGAAGGATGGGAGATGTGAAACATGAGGGGTTTTTAATGTAATATAAAACAGTAGTTTCCGAAGTTGACTCGTGAGTCCCTGTCATAGAATCATGGAATCGCAGAATGGTTTGGGTTGGAAGGGACCTTAAAGACCATCTTGTTCCACCCCCCTGCCCCGGGCAGGGACACCTCCCACCAGCCCAGGTTGCTCCAAGCCCCGTCCAGCCTGGCCTTAAAGTCATCCTTCAGTACATCTCCAGATGTGAACTGCAAGCGGTGCAAAGGCGCCAGGGTTGGTGCGCTGTTGCATGTGGCTCCTTGGAGAGCGGTGGACCCGACTCTGGGAACCGGGTCATGTGGAGAGCAGGCTCAGGTCGGGCTTTTGGCAATCGGTGTGGCAGGTCATTAAATGGGAAGGAAATTGTGGCTAAATCTCAGCTTGAGGGGACAGACATCTGCATCTGGAGAGCAACTGATACAGATGATTTCTGCCCCACACTCTTTCATTTGGTGTGAAAGGTGCGTGTCCCGGGGCTGAGCCACATGGTGGAGGGATGGAAGCTCCCGCGCATCCCTCCCGGGATTGCCCCTGCCAGGGGAGCGCTCCGGCCGGCATGCCTGCTGCCTCAGTGTGCCGGGGCTCCCTGGCTGCGGAAAGGCTACTTGGCCGCTCTCAGATAAGCTGCTGAAGAAAGGTTTCAAGCTTTGGGGAGGAGCTGGGGTTGCAGTGTTATGTCCCTGGGATCTCGAAACTGTGGTGTCAGTGTTTGCTGAGGTTTGGTACGACAGTGAGCTGCAGAGCTCAGTGGATCTCTCCAAACAGCCTTGGAAGCACCAGCTTCTGCAAATCGTGAAGGCAAAATATAAAGTGGTAGAGAAAAGGAAAGCCTTGCATACTCTAACCAAATAAGAGAGGTGCTCAGTTGCTGAATCCAGTAGGACCATTGATTTTTAACAAATTTTGTAATTATTCTGCTGATCCTAATTTTCTAATTGGGGGGGGACGGGGTGGGGAGGGAGGACCTCCAAAGACGGCACTGTAGAGGTGCGGTACTGGCAAGTCAACAAGCACAGTGCTTTCAGAGAGATGCCTGGAGAATGTCTTTTGCTTTGTACAGATGCCGCCTGCAAGAGGCGACTGTGTGCGAGCCCGGGGGCTGGCCACAGGTCGGAGGAGCCTGTGCTCACACCTTCGTTCTTCGCACTTTCCATAACCATCCGTTTAACCTGTTTACTTGAATTTTCTCAGTTCCCCAAAATGAGGGCAGAGGTCTCTCTCTCATGCGTCAGAGTGGAGGAAGGGTATACCTGTGAGCTGGGGAAGCGGTGCGTCTGCCGGGGCCACGTCTTTATGCCTTGGTCATTTCTGCATTTGGAGTGCTTGGATAATGAGCAAAAAAGCTTTTTTAACCTTTCCATGCCAAACTACCGCAGCGGGCTGGGTGCCGGGAGCAAGCGGCGTTGTTCTGCTTCTGGACACCGGTGCCAGGCGATGCGCGCGGTGGTACCCACGGAGGACGTCTCGGCGGCGTGGGGCAGCGCTGCCATTCAGAGGCAGGTTTTACTGAGGATGCGTAAAAGAGGTTCTGCTCATTATCTCAAAACTTAATTGATTCGACAGAACTAATGAGGAAAATACAGGAAAACATTTACTATAAACTATTGCTAAATGAAGCAGATTTGAACTGACGCATGCAAAAGACCGTTTGTGTTAGGTAAGAAGTTGTTACTTTAATGGATGCTTTTTTCAGCCCAGAATTGCACAGATACGCCGTCAGAGCACTTTGAGCATGTAAAGTGCTAAGTGTTAGTAGCAGCAATAATAAAAAAATAACCCCCGAAGGTTGAGGAGCCAAACTCCTGGTTCACCCAGGACTCCTTCCTGTGGGAGGGAGTTTGGATAGTTTGGGGTTGGTTACTGGAGCCAGAGCTCAACGTAAATGAGAAACACAGCTTGAGGGGTGGAAGGGGGGGGCTCTCCCAAGGAAAGAGCAGCTAAGAAAATACAGCCTGAATAAATCAAGCGTCTTACTCCAAACAGTTTTGAGGGGGACGCGTTGGTGCGGCTCTCAGAGCAGCGCGGGCGTCCTTGGGATGAGGCGCGCTTGGCAGATCCGCTCTGCACCTTGTCCCCAGGGAGCGGGGCAGAGGGGCGGCATCTCCAGCGGGGGTGAATTTAAAGGACATACAAACTCCCACTGCTTAAACGCTTGGCGTTTGGACTATGACAACCCCTTTGGAGCCTGTTGTTCGCTAATCCCTCTGCCTGCCCATTCCTGGGGGATTTGGTTGTATAATCTGAAGTATTGTATTTAATGCAGGATGAAGGCTAACATAATAAGCTTGACCAGTCTTCCTGGCAGCATGAAGGATGTGCAATTTCGGTTAAAAGACTGCTACTTTTCTATATTTCTCTGCTCTGAGCAGTTCCCCGTGCAGTCGCACGTGCTGCTTCAGCTCCCCGCAGGGCGAAGCGCCGGCGCGTGCCAGAGCCCGGCTCCTGCGGGGCGAGGGAGGGGACCGGTGCTGGTGGGTGTTTTGGGGGAAGGCTGTGCAGAGCAGGTCCTGCCGACATTGCCCTCCGCTCTCTTTACCAGCAGTTCAGCCTCGGGGTCAGCACGATGGGGTTGGGGCTCGCAGAGTGATGGGTGGCCGCGAGTCTGGCCAGTTCCTGCGGGAGGACGTGGTGGAGGAGACCGAGGGGGTAATCACACTGTCTTGCTGCGGTCGGTGCCGCCACTGGAGCCTCTGGGGACTCCTGGGAGCTTGTACATCCTCCCTAACACCCCGAGGAAGGATCTGTCATGGATATCCCCCCTTCCCTCCTGCGCCTGAAGCGGCGCAGTGGAAGGTGGACGGCTGGAGGAAGGCTGTGTTTGTCCAAGCCGTTGTTGAGCTTTGGCCTCACCATCACAGACCGACTGGTTTTGCCTGCCCCCGGCTGTTCCCGGTCCTGTCCCAGTCTTCTGGTGGGTTCTTGCAGGCAGCAGCTGAGCCGGCGTGTGTGAGGTCTGCCCGGGGCTGCCGCTGGGTTTTGCCTCTGAGATGAGACGCAGCGCTGAGAGCATCTGCCGATGTTTCAAACCACCTCACCTCTGGTGGTTTGAGGTCTGCGGCTGTGGCAGAGGTGAACGTGCAGCCGCTTAGATGCAGGCAGCATCTAAGAGTGCGAAGCTTGGCCTTGAACTGGCTGGAGGCGTGTGTCTGCAGACCCAGCAAAACCAGTTTCTCCTTTGCTTTCGGGGGGCTGGTGGGCTCAGCCTGTTGGGTCAGCTCTGGCCCTGGGTCTGGCCTCAGGCGTGCGGTCTGCCGAGCCCGTCACCTTGCACCGGGCGAGCGCCTCAACCCTTGCCCAAAACTCAGAAATTGGAGAAGGGGTAATTCTTGTGCAGCGCAGAACAGGTCTAAGGAGATGAAAAGTCCAAGGAGAACCACTTGTCTGCAGCGTGCTTGCTGCACCGTGCCTTCCCCGGCGGCCGTCGGTCTGTGCTCTGCTCACTTCATGTGAGGGATGCAAGCCCGAATTCCTCGGTTGTTTAGTCAGGTGAATGTCCCACATGAAGCTGCTGAGAGTGACTGTTAGGAGCTGGTGTGAAAGAAAAGGGTTGGAGTCGAGAGTAGGGAGAGGGAAGAATGAGTTCTGTAAGATGCGGGGAAAAAAGTTTCCCTGTAAAATTAAAATGAAGATAAGAGACATCAGGAGCTCTGCAGAAGCTGAAGGAACACGTTTTGGCACAGGGGTGACATTTGTTTGGGCCGGAGGGAGGAGGAGCGGTGCACTGACACGGTCATTCTTCTCGCCGTGTGGCTGGTGCGGCTCTGCCGCTGGTGCCGCTGGCTGCCGTGCGGCGGGTGCGCCTTTGGCCGGGGAGTGGTGCTTCGCGGGGTTTCACACGGGGAACCTGGTGATCGCTTTTCATTAGCAATTACTCCCCTTCAGCAAGATGGTAACTTTCCCGACGCAGGGCTGGAGGCGATGGTCGTCCCAGCCGTCACCCGCGTCGGGGCGAGGCGCACGGGGCTGCACGTGGGTCGTGGTGGTTTCCCAGGGCAGGAACCAGCACGGAGGTCTGCAGGAGAGGTCCCGAGGGCTGCTGCCGGGGAGAGCACTTGGGGGGTCCCACGCACATCGACGGGCCCCCTGGCATCGGTCGGGCAGTGCTGATTTACCCCGGGGACTCTGCCCTCCGCCGTGGCTGGAGGCCATCGGGCTGGAAAAGCCGCTGGCGGGGTTGAGCCGGGGCCGTGGGTCCCTGCGGTGGGACGGGGTCGGGGTTGCCGCTGTGAGCAGACAGATGGGTGTTTGCACAGCCCGTTACTGGTGTCGCACTGGTGGCTTGCAGAGCGCCGTGGGCCAGGGCTGGCATGGTGCAAACGTGCAAAACACAGCAAAACTGCCACTTCCTCGCTCGAGAAACTTGTGGTCCAAGTAAACAGTGAAATCAGGGTGCAAATCTCATTTTAAGCCCTTTTTTTTTTTTTTTTTTTTTTTAAGGATGTCTGCTGTGCTNTGTGGGGGTGCTGATTGCTTAGTGTGGATGATTCTTCAGAAAAATTCAGCAAGATTCATTTTATGAGAGGTTCTCAGCCCGAGTGCCTCGACTGGCCAAGAGTGCACGTTGATTTGCCTCCCGTTGCCTAAAAAATATGATGGGAAGAGTTAGAGGAGCTCTGTGATAATGCCTGCCCTCGCGGCAGCGCTGCAATTAGAGACCGCTTACGTCTCAAGTGCCTTAACAGTAGAGTCCTCTTCTGAGGATGACATTTTCCTCCAGGCATCCCAAAAAGCCTGTTTTTGACAGCTCTGGTTGCGACACTCCAGCAGATAAACGCGTGATTGTGTGTACAAACTGCTGGCGGTGCGGGGGGGCTCCGGCATGAATGGGCTGTGCCGGGGAGGGTTCCCCGGCCCGTCTGGGCTCCGCGGCACAGAGGAGGGCTTGTGCTTTCTGCCTTCCTAACGCGGCCGGGCTGGCTTGCCACCGTCTCTCGCTCTGCCCGTTTTCCTACGGGCTGTGCAATACTTCGGCGTTGGTTTTTAGCCTCTCTCTGCGGTTCAACCTGGAGTCTGTGTCTGGCTATTCTCTTCGGACGGCATCCAGATTATTTTGAATATTCTCTCTGTGATCAGAGATTTCCCTGAGTCATACCTAAATGTTAATAAAAGCCTAATGGTTTATGTTAAGGAAGGCGAGAGATAAAACTAGAGCCCTTTTATCACAGACTATAATGGCCTGAAAATGTCAGTTGTGTAGGAGCAACTGCCAAATTTTGAGCCTATGAAGATGATGGCTAAGTCCCACAAATCAACAAGTTTGGAGCGGATTATCGGATGCTGGCTGTGTCATTTTCCCAGGACTCCCGGCGTGCTGGAAGCCAACACTTTAATCCGCTCTGATACGACGCATGAAAGGGGCCGGAGTCCCTTTCCACTTACTGCTGCTCAGCGAAGCTTTCGGAACCGACGCGGCGGAGTCACAACAGCCCTGCTGAAAGCAGAAGCTGCTGGGCTTTTTTTTTTCTGAACTGCAGCCCGCTTTTGATTCAGAAATAAACTCCGTCTTTGCTTAAGAACTATTTTTAAGGTCACAAACACAGGATGCAGAAATCAGTAGGTTTCATGGTTTTCCTGAGTGCTGCCTCACCACTCCTCTTCCTCCTTCTGTTTCCAGCAGACTTCCTTCCCGCAGGGACATCCTGCGCGCCTGCCACTGCAGCGCTGTAATGGAAATTCTGGGGAATCGCTTTTTCTGCTCTTTTTAGGCCTGGGATAAAGAACTGAACTCGCACCATGAAAATAGCTGAACTCTTGAGCTCTGATGTGGCTGGAAATCTTTTATCTCTGTCCCGCTTTGTTTTTGCGATCGCGCTGAGGGGTTAATCTGACTAACCCTCCCCTTAGATGTGGCTCCTTGCTTTGAATTAATCTGCATCGCTTGTGAAATTTTGCAAAAATCCCGAGTACGCCCTTCTTGCGGGCGCGCGGGTGACAGCCACGCTGCTCGGCCGATGCTGGCTGTGGGTCGTCTGCAGCGTGCACCCTCTTCGTTAGCGTCGGCGTGGCAGAGTCAGATGTTTTGGGTGCAGAGGGATTTGAATCTAGACTCGCCCAATATTTCCGTGAGTTACCGAGTGTCCAGAGCGTGTAACAGAAAAGTAGTGGCGATGCAATAAATGCCCGCAGGGTTGTTTTAAAATGCAGATGATAGAAAGAGATTGGTTTTGGAAGAAAACTTAATGTTCATGCTTTCCCCACTTCAGGATAGGGCACTTTGATTTAAGATGGGGCGAGATTCAACCGTTCCACACAGAGGAAGCCTTTCAGCACAACCTTTAAGTGCGGTTTCCCGAGCTGCAGTGGTTGCCTGGTGCCGGCAGAAGGATGTGACTCGGCCGTGTCCTGTTTGCCGTAACGTGGCAGGGCTGAGATGTCCCCTCGGCGCTGCGGCGTGCAGACAGCAGCAGCAGCGTGTGTCACCCCACCCTGGGACCCAACAGGGGGAAACACCATATGTCCCCTCCTGCCCGTCCGTCGGAAGAGCTGATGTCATTCGCAGAAAGGTGTTTCAGAGGAAGGATGTACGCGGCCAAAACAAAGCCTGGCCTGTGTTAGAATAGTTACGTCCTGTTTACCGTGGAAAACACTTTGCGCTGATACGAGCTCCGAAGTGTGTGATTTATAAGCAGGCAGGCGCAGCAGATAAGGAACTTCCCGTGATTTCGGCCACCTGTGAGAAGAAAGGGCCGCGTCCCACGGGCAGACAGAGGCCGGTACGGGCTCCCCGGGCAGCTGCCGCGGAGGCGAGGGGCTGAGCGTCCCGCGGGCGGCCCGAGGTGCCTCCGTGCTCAGCGTCCCAGCAGGAAGGGGCCTTGGGAGCTTCAGGTGGTTAATATTGGCAAAGAGTAATGAAAAGGGGCGAGAGATAATCATCCCCAAGACAAATAAATAACCCAAGTGCATTTCTAAGGGTCTGGCTGTGAATGGAAGAGACCATTATCATTACATCAGAAACACGAAGGGCTGGCCGTATCCTCGGTATGGTATAAAAAATTGTGTTGCCCAGTTACAGGGGGAAACATGCACGCTTAGAATTTGGGCTGCGATTTTATTTTTTAATAGAATGAAATGCCGTAAAACTGCAAAAAATGCATTTAGCAAAGTCACTTGCATCCACAGCACTTGATCCTTTCATCTCGGTCCCATGTGAACCGAGCTGCGGCTCCGAGCATGTCGCCTCCTGCTTGGCACTCGCTTTAGCAGAGGAAGTTTTCCAAGTTGGTCTTTGTTACTTCACATCTGATGTGACTGGCAGCAGCGGTGGATGCGAGTCTGGCGTCTGCTGGGGCTCAGGGGACCGTGTCAGGCTGGTTTTGTGGAGGGGACCCAGGTTGCGCTGGTCCAGCAGCAGGGACGTGAGCCCTGGACGCGTCTGCAGCGGCGCGCTGCCTCCGTTCTACAGAACGGGGTGCTGTCTGCTGTGCGTGCCGTCGCGCAGGGGATGCTGTGGGTCTGGGACGGCACCAGGTACTCACGTTGCTGTTTGCTGACCGGCTGCCGCGAAAGCCGGAGAGCTGGCTGGGACCTGCAGTGGACACCCAGCCCGGCGGGGTTTGCTGCTGTCTTCTCCCAGAAAAACAGGAGGAGGGGGCAGCGCCAGGGCTGCGGACCCCACGCTGACTGCCCCTCCGTCCCCAGCCACTGCAGAGAGGTCACCAGCCCTGTGGTGGTCCGGCCGGACGACACCATCCCTCGCCCCCGGAGACACAGCCCGGCCGCTTTGCATATCTTTTGGGCTTTGGCAAATTTCTTCCCCGTTTTTGTCCAGGGACGTGTTGCTGTAGTGTGGCACCAACCCAAGGCGTGTGGTCGTGGTGGGACCGGGGGACAGGCGCAAGGCGGGAGGTGCGCCCCAGCCCGGGGTCGGAGCGGTGGTCCTGCCCGGGTCTCATGCGCTCACCGCAAAGCCTGAAGATTTGCCTAATCTCCTAAACGGGCTGAAGAGAGGGGAGAGCTGAAGATTTAGTCTGGTTCCATTAATGAAATAATAACGATAATAAGGGAATTAAAATACAGGCCCTGGTGCGCTCAGCCCAGGGAGGGGGGGCTGTGCTAAACGGGCTGGTTGTCGACTTCTGCCTGGTGGAAGCACGTGGTCTGGTTTCTTAACAGATACAGCCTCAAATCCCTGCGTTTGTTCTGCTTAAATTAGCACTCCTGGTGATTATTTTGGAAGGAATATCCACGTTGCGACTGAGTTCAGGGAGGCATAAAATGTGCTCAGTTTTAGGGGTGAGGGTTGTGGGGTCTCCTGCCTGGAGTTTGTGTAAGCGCTTCCCGCAATCGGGGCCTTAATTGGTGGTGCTTTCAGGCAGCCTGCAGGGACCCGCAGATGTCGGCGCGTCAGCCCTGCGGCTGCATGCCCGCACCCGGCAAGGGTGACAGCGCAATTGCGGCTTCTCGTCAGATGTGCCTGAAATGACACCGTAGATGATGTGGTAATGGCCCTTGAAACATGCCCATCATTTGAGCGGCTTCGGCTGCACCCACAGCACTTCATAAAAGCTGCTGCGGGAGTGACAGCAGGTAAATTGTCGGCAGCGAGACTGTTGTGATGTTCAGACGTTGTTGAATCCATCCACATTGTCTGAGCAGAAATTATAAGGAGAGTCTCAGAGGATTCAGGGTGAGAGTGGTCATAAATCTTGGGTGCATCTCGGCAGGGCAGGAGGAATATGAGGCATCAGTCCTGTTTTCAAATGCTGCTGTCATGCAGCAACTGTGCTAATTAATTTAGCACAGGATGGCAAAGTCTGTTGTCTTGCTTTGGGCTAAAGGAACCGAATGCTCACAGACAAGCCTCACATGAGGAGTCCTTAACAATTGTCGTCTGCCGTTGTCCCTCGGCACCCGGTGGCAAATCGGCACGGGAACCTCGATACCGGCCTCGTGTCCCCAGTGCCAGCCCTGGCGTGGGGAGGCTCGTCCGCCGGGGCCAGTGCCGGCAGTGCCGCTCACCATCGCGGTTGCTGGCGGGGCCGGGCGCCTGCTGGAGCTGCGGCACCTGCCCTCCTGCTGTCGTGAGCTTAACTTTTCTGTAGCAAAGGCAGTTCCCGCTCCCCCAGAGCGCTGAGGAACAGCTTGAAAGCAGAAGGCAGAGGTGAATAACGAACATCTTGTGGTCTTGGGCACAGGGCGCAGCTGTGCGTGTTGCCCGGGCACGGCCAGCGGCTGCGGGCTGAGGCTGGACGGGGTCGGCAGCTCCAGCGTTTCTGGGCAGAGTTTTGCAGCCGCTGCTCTTCCCTCTGTGTCCCGCAGTGCGGTGCTTCCTCCTAGACAGCGGCTCCTCCATCCCATCCCGTCCCAGTGGAAGACCAGTGGAAGTTTTGCTGTTGACTGCAGCAGCAGCAAGATCAGAGCCAGGATTTACAGTCCTGAGTGTTGCCAGCAAGCTTTCCCCCCATTCCCTTGGCTCTGTTCTCAGTCACTTCCTCACTTGCTTGCAGAGAAATAATATTCTGAGTTCTTTTATTGGAGAAACTTTTTGCCTCACCTTTTGTTTGAGAGGGAAGGAGCCGGAGATGGCTGCTGGGCTTGCAGCTGCCCCGGCTAAGCATGGCTCCGCGTGTTGCCAAGCGCTGATCCCGAGCGCTGGGAGCTCTCCCTGCGCTGGGGCGGGACGGGACCATCCCTCTGTGGGCAGAGCAGCCCCCCAGCCAGGGCAGGCGGCCGCTGCGGAGGGCTCATCCTCTGCGGGCTGAGGAACCCCCCCTGTGGTGCAGCCCCCGCCGGCGAGAGGCTTCCAGCGCCGTGCTGGAGAGGAGACCTCGGACTGCTTTGGTGGGAGAGGGGCGCAAGGAGCCCCCTTGTCCCCTTTTACTGTCGCACCAGACTTTTGTGTTGAGGTGAGGGTGCTGGTGCAGTAAATGGGTGTTTGGCTGGAGTACACCCTCCCGGGGTGTGCTGCACCTGGATGGCTCCGGCAGCGATCCCGGTGCTGCCCCATAGCACGGTCAAGGGCAGAGCTCCTCCGGCAGCTCATCTCCAGCAAAGCCTGGTCTGCGTTTGTCTCAGAGGGTAGATCTGGCAAGCACAAAAGAGGCTTTTTACAGCTCTTTGCTCCCGTATTAACGTGTTATATTTTCCCATTCCACGACTCGGTAGTGAGGAGCTTTCCCCGGGCGCAGCGGGGCCGTCAGCAGTTTGTCCGCCCTGAGCCCGGGGCGGTGACGGCAGGGGGGACCCGCTGGAGTTTGCCGCAGCCCGTTGACATGTGTGTCTCTCCGCAGCTGCAGCCGGAGCAGCTGGACTGTGGAGCAGCGCACCTTCAGCACCCGCTGGCCATCGTGAACCCCGTCACAGCCACCCCCATCTTCACCTACAGCGGCCTGACGGCGGTGGCGGTGGCCAGCGTCAATAACTACACCGTGGCGTTCCTGGGCACCGCCAGCGGAGGACTCCTGAAGGCAAGTGGAGCCCGGCAGCCCCGGCACGGGGGCGGCAGGGCTGGGGGACGGGGCGGGGGGCGGGGGGACGGGCCTCCCCTTCCAGCGCCTCTGCTTCGCACAGGGGACAGCGTCTGTTGTCGAGTTTGGCCGAGCACCTGCTTTCGTTTGGCAGCGAAGAAGTAATTGGATGCTGCCGTAATCTGTACAGTGATATATGCTGCCTGGTGGCTGGTGGCCGTTAGTTACTGTTCAAGGCTGCCATGCGAGCGGGGTGTTCTTGATGAACCCTATGCTGGAAATGTTATTGTGCAGCATTTAATTATTAACAGCTCTTCTAATAAATTCTTCCTCTGAGCTGATGGCTTTTGAAGGCTCCATGTAGACAAGGGAATCACCAAGAGATGCTTCATTGCGGCGGAGTCCAAAGCAGGTGTGAATCCATGCATCTGACGGAGTATCTGTTTTAGATAATGTGCCAAAGGCAGTGTAGGGCCATGCAGTACCCTGGCTCCGGAGCCGAGATGCAAGGCCAAGGTTTCAGTAACTTTAGCGCTTGAAGTTTGCCAAAGAAAGTTTTGATTCCAGCCAGCCACAACACTTTGGTGTACTCTCGGCATCGAAAGTCCATGGAGGAGAGGGGAAAAAAGCCCTGGAGCAGAGACACGGCTGATACCTGCTTTGTCTCGGCCCGGGGCTGGTGGTGCATAATGTGGAATATTGGATCAAAATGCTTGGAGAGAAGAAAACTGATCCAATCTCTTCCCTTGCATCCAAGTGCTCCTGGCAGAAATGTGGGAACGATCACAAAGAAACTCACTGCTTTGATTTTTGCCCGCAGGGACAGGTAATTCGTGGGGGTGGGAGGAAACTGGCACCCCATCCAGGCGCACGGGGCTGGAGAGGCACATGCCACACGCAGCGCAGCCCGTGTTCACACAGTATTAACAGCTCTGCTTCCATTATCATCTCTGAGAAAGCAGCCTTATCGGCTGAGCCTCCATTAGGGAGAGGCTCCTGGCTACCCTTTGCTGGGATAATTTGCTCAGATAGCTCTAATCTAATTCTGCAACACAGCTGCATAACCAGAAGCCCTTTTACCTTCGGGGCTCCTTGTTATTTGGCACGGGATACAAGATACTTTGCGTGAGTTATCATTCAGATTTGCTGCCTGAGAAAAGACAGCAAAGGGGCAGAAATAGCGCTCGACCAGCTCCCGCCAGCAGCAATTATGGCTGCCAGGGGTATGTACGGGGAATTAATCAGACAGGCTGCAGATGGGCATTTCGTGGGGGCCATTATCAGTGCCACGTCCAGCAGTCGTTAAAGGAAGAACAGCGCTGGGGGAGCGGAGGCCAGGGCAAGGCGTGCCAGGGTGCAGCGCCCTCGAAGGAGACGGGAGCGGGAAGGATCTGTTACGGCGTGTGCCCACGTGTCTGGGGCTGGGGGTCCGTGGAGGAGGTGCTGTGGTGGGGTTACCCAGAGCGCAGCCCACTCCGCTCTCGCCAGTCCCGCACGTGTCCTCCAGCTCGCCCCGGCCCTGCTCCGGCGAGAGGGCCGGTGGTCTCTGCCCTGCTGCCGTGGCTCTCCTGGCGCCGCAGCTCACGGGGGTCCAGGGAAAGTGCCTGCGCAGTGAAAGCGTAGGGCAAAGGAGCAGGAGGCAGAGGGACCTTGGGACAGGCGCTGAGAAACAGCCAAGCGTGGAGCAAAGCTCAGCAGGAAGGGAGAGGGGATGGTTGCAAAGCTAAAGAGGAGGGCATCGGGACTCGGTGCATGGGCGTCTTGGGTGATCCCAGGCAAATTACTGAGCTTCTGGACAGCCAGCTTCTAATGGGGGTAATGACAGTTCCCCTCCTGCTCTGCACAGCAGCTTGCAGTGCTTGCGTACGGTTCTTAACAGGGGGAAGCCCTCTGCTTTGAGCTTGTGCTATCTTACTAGGACACGTTGGTGCTGCTCTAGTGTAAGAATTAATTAATCCTATGTTAATTAATTAATCCAGACTTTAGAGAGCAGAGGCACTCTTGGTCCTTACAATGACTGCCTTCCCTTGCTAGGAAGGAGGTAGGAATTTTCCTCGTTCCCTTTCTGTTTTAAGCTGAAAAGTGACTGTCACGCGAAATTGTGTAGCCCTATTGTTGTTTCCTCTCAGCAATGCCACATTTAATTTGCTGAGTTTTCAAGTCAAATGCCAAGACATTCTGGGATGTGAAAGGCAGGCTGATGCTTTGCAGCCTCTTCCATCACTGCCAGCGCTTCAGCTGGTGATTCATGAGGCAAGGTAGGATTCGGCTCTCTTGCGGCAGCTGCCACGGTCTTCTGGAGTTAGCAGGGATAAAAGCTTCCTTTGGCCAGGGATGACAACTCTTATTTTTCAGATATGCAGGGAGCAGGGGATGTCATGTTGTACAGCCCCATTGCTGATTTCCACTGGTTTTTATTAAGCTTTGGAAATGCAGTGTTCTTTGTAACAGAAATGCACACGTGTGTAACGAGGGCTGAAGGCTGGTGCCACTTACGTTAGGGTAAAGCGAGAGGAACACGGCTCTGGCCGGCTGGAAGCAGCCGTGCAGTGGGCAGAGCCTTCGACGGGAGGTTGTGCAGGCAGCCTCGCAAAGAGAGCGACCGAGGGCTGCGAGGGCTGGTCGTCATCGAGCAGGGCTCCCGGCCATGGCCTGGGCTTTCTGGACCACTTAGTGCCTTCCCTGTGGCACAGCGCTGGCTTTTCATAAAGCTCTGTGTGTGCAGCTTGCGAAGTGTGTAGAGATTTACAGCGCTTGAAAACGTGGAACGCTGTTAGATACCGCTTTGACTCTTGTTTGTAACCGAGGAAAAATGATGTTCTCCCCATAGTGTTTGAAAAATTGTCTTAATGAGCGGCTTCTTCTCACACTACAGATTAATCTGGACAGTAACATGAAGGTTATTAGCAGGAGATCCATTTCGGTGGCTTACGGAGAGCCTGTCCACCCCATCATGCAGTTCGACCCTTCTGATTCCACCTACCTCTACCTGATGACCTCCTACCAGGTGAGATCTTTAGTCTTCAGCCAAATAGCCTTTGGGCATCGTGCACTTGATTTAGCGTTCAGTTGTCAGGAAGGGGCAATAAAATTTGCTTTAACGTTAATGGGCAGAGCCAAGGTCAGAGCCTCGGCTGGGGCGTCAGAGGGCTTTCTGGGGGGGTGCCTGTGCCTCTCCATTCTCCTGCGCGGGGTGAGGGGTCACGCCGAGCAGACCGCCTTGTCAGGCTTTCTCATCTTTGTGGTGGAAGGTAAAGAGTGAAAGATGTCAAAACCAATCCCACTTACGGGAGTGCAGAAATAAGCACACATTGTTTGTGTATAGAAACCTGAAAATTACGGTACAGTCTTTAAGGAGGCTCTTGGGAGGTCCTACAGACAAAAAGTCTGCCTGTCAGAAATGATCCTTAGGGGAGGGTTCTGCTCAGCCTGGCCAGCAGGAGGGCTGGATGGGAGGAGGGCTCTCTGCGGAGACCAGGAACGCTGCAGCAGGTAGAAACAGACGGTCTCATCTCCATCAAGTGAGCAGAGGAGGAAGACAAGAGCTGAGCGCTCCAGGCGCTGGTGGTTTGTCCTGAATTACATTTTAATCTGTCAAAACAGATGCACAGCCACAAATGTTGTATGTTGCGTTTATATTTTCCAAGCCCTAGTTCCCTGCAGATTGGTCATTATCATTTCACAGAACCCTCCCGGGATGCCTCTTTAGCCGATGTTTCAGCCTGTCTCAGCTCAGCTTCCACGCTGTCCTGTGCACCTTATTCGGGCTTGATCAAACACCCAGTGCAGCACTTGGGATGCTCTCCTCTGTTTCTTTTCCAATAAACCAGACGAGTTAATTTTTCTTTGGTGGAATTAGCGCCCTGGGAAGCTCCCTGGGAGCTTGATGGGGCTGTGGGGGGTGCTGAGCACCGCAGGGCTGGGGAGCAGCGAAGTGCTGCGGGTGAAGCGGGGTCAGGCGGAGGAGCCCATGATCCGAGATGTGCTTGCCTGGTGGGAGCTCAGGGCTCTCAGCACCTCACGTTCTCGGTCTCTGCTGTACCAAACCACTCGGTTTTCTTTCCCAAATGTTTAGAAATTGAGGGAGGAAAAAGCAGAAACCAACACATGCTTTCCCTCCAACTGCTCCTGCCGAGCAAGTCCCTGGAGGTACTTTGATTTCTTTACAAATTAAGGTTTCCAGTGGGGTTTTGCTTTCTGGTCATTTTGTAAATAGGCAGACAGCGTTCAGCTCTGTCTAGAAAGGCGCTTTCTGCAGGACTAAGTGAGAGCTTTTCACAGGGAGGGACGAGCTGTGAAACCATCTCCATCTGACGCATCAGGAAGGTGTGGTGTGGCTCTCCGTAGCCTGACCATCACACATCTATTGCCAAGGAGCAGCTCAGCTCAGCGCTGCCACGCACCCCATGGGGCGACTACACTGACGGCAGCAAGCCCCATCCCTTGGGCATCCTTCCCTGCGCCGGTGCACGTGTCCCCTGGGCTGGGACGGGCTCTGCTGAGGGCATGGGGCAGCTGCCTGTGCTGGTCCCCATGTGGGCTGGTTGTACACCGAGCACCCGCCTCTGAGCGGTGCGGGGCGGAGGACGGCGGCGCCAGGGTCAGATCCTCATCCTCTGGTCTGGAAGGCTTGGTCCAGGCGAATGGGTAGAGCAGCGCGAGACGTTGGTGTCTTGTCGCTCGCTACACGTGGCCATGACAGAGCATCCCGGTTGGGTTGAGTGTTTTTGTGGTGGTGTAGGACATTTGGAAGCAGTTGTGCTGTTGTCGTGCAGATGACGCGGGTGAAGGTGGCTGCCTGCAACCAGTACTCGACGTGCACAGAGTGCCTGGCCGCCGCTGATGCCTACTGCGGGTGGTGCACGATGGAGACCAGGTAGGACTGGCTGTGTCCTGGTGCGCTGCGGCATGTCCTCTGGCCCTCAAGCCTGGGCAAGGATTTCTGGTGCCTTTTATGTTTCCACACAGTCACACTACCGTTAGTCTTTGTCCATTCCTTATGAAATACGTGCTTTTAAAAACAATTGCATCTGGTCTCAAACAGTTGGGGTGCTCTTCAGAGCCAGGATTTCACTGTAGCTGCATTGTTATGCTGCCGTCGGCTGCCAGTGCAAAGAATATCTTGCAGGCATCCAGCCATGGGACTGAGAGAGCCAACACCCTCTTAAAGACCATCTTTTGCCCTCGCAATTATTATTTGTGAGTAGGAGACAATCAGCAGTCAAAAAGGGATGTACAAAATTAGACTTTGCATTTACAAATTGAAGAAGTCGGACAAAATGTCACCTTCTCCTCCTCGGTTCCTGGTTCAGCCTGGCCTGCTCTCGCTTACCCTGAATGCTGGTGCTCCATTGATGCGTACAGACGTGGGAGTACGCGCTCTTATCGTGGCAACCAGACACTTTAAATATAGCAGCAAAGCTTTAGGCTTAGCTGCATGGATGGAGGAAAAAGGTGTAGGCACAGGATTTTCTCAGGATCTTCCCTCACAAGGAAGCCAACATTTTTATCACCCGCTTTAAAAATAATCAACCACGACTTGTTCCCCTGTTCATTGCAGGTGTTCTCTGCAGCATGAGTGCACGAACTTCACAGGGGCCAACTTCTGGGCGAGTGCAAGTGAAGGAGTGCAGCAGTGCCCTTCCATGACCATCTTGGAGCCCGAGATTAATATCGACAAAGAGAACCCGGTGCGTTTGATGTGAATACCAAATTAATCATGTGCAGCATCCCGTAGAGTCGTTACCTGCTCTCAGGGCTGATAAATACCCACGCTTCTCTAGCGTTGCAGCACAGCTCTACGTGGCTCTGGTGTGGGTCATGGGGATGCTGAGCTCTGTTCTGTGCCACTGAGTTGGGCCAAGGTCCTCAAGAGTGCCTGGCAGTGACCTCCTGTGCCTCAGCACCCCGGGAGCCGGCAGGACG
Organism: Himantopus leucocephalus; assembly: GCA_003993805.1. NCBI lineage: Eukaryota > Metazoa > Chordata > Aves > Charadriiformes > Recurvirostridae > Himantopus > Himantopus leucocephalus. The sequence continues at coordinate 23,125,044 of RSEF01000012.1, read as the reverse complement.
GGGGCTGCTGAGCCTGTCGGTGAACAGGACTTCTAACGCCGCTCCGCTAAACACGCTGGAGAGATTTGCAAAATTTCAAAATACGGTCAACTGCAGACAGCTAGATCATTTCATTTTCTGGTTTTGTGTTGTTGCTATTTTTAACAGTATTTTAATGATATTCTGAATGTTTTCAGCAAAATGTTTTTTGTTTAAAGACAGACCCTCTCCCAGTGGCAGAAATCTCTCTGTGCCAAAGTTCTCGACCAGCCCTAACGTGGGGAAATCGCTCGTAACCGGCAGGGTTGGGGCAGAGCCCAGGCCGGAGCTGGAGAGAGGGGTCCCGCGGGACCCTAGCTGTGGTCCGGCTCCACTCCTGCCGCGCAGGAGCAGTGGGCTGGGGGTCCCCAGGGAGCCCTCCCGCGGGCGGCGGGGGAAGCCAACCCAGCACATGGGCTGTGTGTTTTTCTGAGTCACCCTCCTCAAAAGCATTCCCTTCCTGCAAAACCTCCCGTCCGTCCCCTTGGAAGCTGATGGCAAAAAGAAGCCGCAGCAGCCCACCCGCTCGGCCCCTGTGTGCTGGGAGGACGCAGGCGCGCGGCCGCCCCCCAGCCCTCCCAGCAGGCTCCCGCCAGCTCGACACCCCCGTCATCCGTCCCTGGCACGGGCGGGTGCAAGCTGGGAGGTTTGGAAACTCAGAAACGGGTTGATTCTATTCTGCTCTTCCTCCTCCTCCTCCAGCCCAGGAGGCTGCGGGATGGGGACAAGCAGGCGCGTGTGCGGGCGGCGCGGGGCGAGGACAGCCTGGGCAGCTGGGCAGGGCGCAGCCGCTGCGTCCCGCGTCCTCCCGGTGCGCTCCGAGGGAGCCCAGGGCTGGGTTTCCCCACCAGCTGCTATCGCACCAGCTATAGCTGCCGGACACAGCTCGTGCTGCCGAAGCAAGGTTTTGTGTGCAGATGGCTTTTTGGAGCTCAAAGTGCATAAAATGAAAGAAAACGGCTATCTGTGGACTTACTTTGGAGTCACTAGCCTATGAAAAGCTTGTAAAACATTGACAAATTGCGAATATAATCTTCTGTCATAACAATTGATTTTTTTTTTTTTTTGGTCCAAATATAGGCCCTGATAATACAAATAAATGGGACTATCCCAAACCTGAATGGAACAAATATTTCATGTGACTACGGAAATAATATCCACACGGTAGCCAGAGTTGCTGGAGATTATGTAAACCAATTTATTTATTGCAGTTTACTTCCACGTGAGAAATATCCAGCGTTTCCAGATGACCAAGGTATGTAGAGGAAAACAAGCTTGGTTCATTCTAACCACTTTTGTGGACATAATTTTCATAGGCTTTTTTCTTTTTCCAACTGTATGTGCAGATAATGCATAGAGGGAAAAAAAGACCCGAGCTGCTTCTGTTTTATAGGGCGTATGACTTTAAAGCGTGGGAGTTTCCACCATCTTAACGTGAATTGACAGTATTTCAAATCTATCAATTTTTGTTTTAAATATCAGATTTTAAAAGCCAGTTCATATACTTATTTTGTTAAGATTTATCTGGTTTGAGCTTCTGGTTTAGATTTAAGAAGTACTAAAAAAAATGTTTTCGCCCTGGGGAAATAATGTTGCTACTTATATTGATCTTTTCAATTGCTTTTGTTTAATTTCCCTCCCGAACATGCACTACCTTTCAGGAGAAGTTCTGGAAGAAGAGCAAGTGCGTACCTAAAGGCAGCTCAGAAACTCTTAATCCCGTTTATGCAGTTAAAAGCCGGACTGAGGTCTTCTGGTGTCCCCCTGTTTTCAGGTGGTACCAAACGGGATGCCCACCTTGAGGCTCCACAGAGCTGGAGGTGATGAGCACCTCCTGAGCTGGTTGAAGTCAACCGAGCCTTGACGGCTGAGCTGACCAGGGCTGATGCTGGTCACTTAGCGATGGAGACAACTCCATTTTAGAGCTCCTTCTGAGAAGTTCGATGCTTCATTCCAGACTTGAGCGCTTGTTAAATCTTCATCTTTCAAGCCTGGAGTGAATGCCCTATTGAAGATGGCTGACTTCAGTAGGAGAAGAATTAGCCAGTCCTTTTGAAAATCCCACTTTTCATATGCAAGTTTATAAAGCTGCATTGTTTTTCTCCCTAGCTATGCAAAGAATGGGAGATCATTAACTGTTCTGTATTGTTGGTTACGGCAATGTCCAAATGAATTTCTGGAATCCAATGCGCTGATTTATTGTACATATTCTGAAAGAGGCATTGTCTCTTGTCCCTGGTGCTTATATGGCAAAATTGCAAAGAAAAAAAAAAAATAAGCAATTCTGGGGGAGGGGGAGTTAGTATAGCATGTTAAGTAGCCAAAAAAGGGATTTCCACTCTTCTCTGTGGGTTTGTTGTCATGGGGAAAGTGAGCGGGGTTTTAAAACATGATAACTAACATGTTTTAATTACCACATTTTTTTTAAAGTATCATTTAGCACCAACTGTAACCGAAGACAATAATTAACTCTGCTAATTAACACTTGCACAACACGCTGGAATTTTCTGCTGAAAGTCGCAATGTTCTTTTCTGGTGAGGGTGATGTAAAGCGTTGATTTAAGAGGGAAGAGCTGAAAGTCAGAGGGCAAAAGATGAATGGTCCAAGCTCTGAAATGCAGCTTGGAGGAAGCCCTAGAGAAAACAAATCAGATTTAGCCCTTGTTTTCCCAAGGGTCTGTCTTGTCTTCTAAGCGTGAGCCCAAGCGAGAGGCTCTTGCAACCCAATATTCTTTGGCTTGATTCTCTCAGACCACGTGGTCGTCGAAACTGCTCTCCGGGTCAACAGCAAAAACATTATCCGGGCCAATTTCACCATCTACGATTGCAAAAGAACTGGAAACATTTACCCGAAGAGAGCGTAAGTGACGCCGGTGTGCGGGCCACTGTGGGCAGGCGACGGCGGGGTGCGGGTCGTGCCGCGCTGGCCACGTGGCACTGGGCGATGGAGGCAGATGGAGCAGTTGGAGGTTGGGAGGGTGCATGTGCGTAGCCAGACGAGGGTCCCCCGTGCGGGGCTGGAGGGGGAGCGCAGCTTCCCTCCCTGCTGGCCGGGTGGCCGGGGCCTGGCAGGATTTGGCAGGGGATTTGGTAGTGGATGCGCTGCCAGGGATTTACAGGGGAGGGTCCTCGCAGCGCCTCCAGCCATCTGGACATGTTGGTGTTTTTTTAAACGTGACTAATATTTTTATATAAATCTTGTTCTGTTAACCCTTAGGCAGCAGAGCCGGTGCCCCCAGCGATCCCCGGGGGTGTGTGGGGCGGTGAGGGAGGGTGTGTGTGTGGGGCGCGTTCCCTCGGCTCCCTCTGCCCCGCCAGCCTGGGTCGGGGCAGCCACGTGCCCCTCGTCAGCATGGTGGGCTGGAGCGGGGGGGTGTCTGGTGCCAGCCACGGAAAGCCGAAAGCCATTCACCTTTCAGGAATGTAACAATGGGGGATCTGCACGTCCCACCAGTGGTCCCACACCCTGCACAAACCGCTGGGAGAGCCTTCATAGAATCACAGAATGGTTTGGGTTGGGAGGGACCTTAAA